>WYDF02001848.1:0-14088 GCA_009867245.2 Adranes taylori
ATATACAAACAGAAAAACCAAAAAACAAAAAAAAATTATACATACCACAGAAATAATTTTAGATACCAGACAGAGCTAGATTCGGTGTTAATATACATCCATTCATATATTATAAAACAGTGAAAATTAATGTATGGACTATGTTCGTGGATATTCCTTTCTAATTAAATTTAAAAAAATCGTCGATTCACTTATTTATTAAATACTCTTGAACGTTTTCGGTTAAATAACCATTATCAGAAGAATAGACTATAATAATATTATTTTAAGTTTAAAAAAATTTAAATTTTTAAATAAATGTAAATAAATTTTAATTAAATTATTCAAAAACCCGAAACTCGTGAATTCTTAGATCAGGTGTCGGGTCCGAGTATTTTCGCTTGGGCTAGCCGGGTCCGGGTACTCAGACCCGAAAACCCCTACTCGGTATTCGACGTTTGGCTCTTTGAACGTGGCATCTCCTCTTGGCGCCGTTCATGTTCATGGTGTTCGGAGACACGATCAAAGGGTATGAACGGAAGTTAGAAAATATGAATGCGAGAATAAGATATACAAGAAAATAAATACTAAGAGGGTCAAAAGATTCGGCTGAAAGTTTGCATGAAATTATGTATAATTTTTGTTACCTAATTTTGCTGACATCGAAGTTTTGTTACGGACTGAGAGATTTTGATTCAATTTTTGTAGATGAAAAATAGAATTGGTGATTTCGTTAGTGACGCTTTACTTAGAAACTATTTGAACAAACCATACTTTATACTGCGACTATGTTCGCTGGTAAAAGTCAGATTTCGACGTTTAAGAGACTTATACTGATTGAAACATACGATTAATGCTCACTAGAAGACAATCAGACAAAGCTCTAAATGCTCTTGTCCGAAATAGGCCTAGGTATGGCTTTTTATATGAATGGTGATTTTTGGCGTCCGGCTTCGACGGCGGCAACTTTTGGCGCCGATGGCATTAAAACGATAGGACTTAGACGAAACTCCTGCCTTCTGAAATCATTAGGAAGGGAGAACTTCTCTGAAATCGGAATCATTCTTGCGGACGTCACAAATTTTAAGGAATAATATCGCTTCGCATCCCTGCTACGATATTACGTTTCTATGATTCTATGATGGGTTGGACTCCAAGCAACTCCAATCCAATCAGCACGCCAAAGACCAACAAAATGACGACTGCAGCGGCCTTTCCATGAAAAGCGTTCAAAATGGTGTTCGCTTCTTACAGGCAATAGAAAAATCTGATATGAATAAGGTAACGTCTTCAAAGTTCATTAAACTCATTAAAAATTCCGTTAAAAAATACGATACAACTAAATATTTAGTAAACGAGGCCACGCAAAGTTCAATAAACCCATAAATGGAGGTCGTAAAAATCTCTCGCCATCCACGGGTAATGAAAGGAAGTTCACTAACCTGTCTACGGGTTGTTATTCTAAAACACAGATTCGCCAAAAGCGAAAATCTATAGTAAAACAATTACGCGTGAAGTGGAAAAAGAGACACCATAAAAGAGACGAAACATATTTCTCTCTTTGGTTATGGAACATATTTCTCTCCAATTTTTGCTCGTATTCTGCCTCGATGCTAACTCACAAAAAATGCAAAAAACATCTGCCTAGGACAAAACCATAGCATAAGGAAGGTCATTCGAAATGTCATGCTATATGCTTTTGTATTTTCATCCTCCTCTGACCTGGCGCATGAGGGAATAAACGTTGTTTGCTTGAAATAGCAAAAACGAAAGTTTATAATAAAAAAATTGGATACATACAAAGATTTGTCGCCATAAAAATATGAACGCATCGCTCTCTCTCTCTCTCTCAATACGCAGCATTTTTCTGGTATACTGCACCCGATGCAGTCGCATCTTCTTTTCTCTTCCGGTTCTCTCTCTAACGCATGCGAAGACAGATGTTCCATGTTTGCGACAGCAATCGGCAGTGCTCTTTCCTCCCGATGCAACAGGCTTGACTCCTGCTCCTCCCCTTTTTCGTACACGAAGAAAACGAATGTTGTTTAGCTCGAGGCTTTAGTCTACACTTGTAAACGTAGAATTCGCTAACTGCATGTATAAAAAACATGTGTCCATACATTATATATATTTCCGTTGCTCACATTATTTTAATAAAATATGCTTAATTTATTTGTCCGATGATTTTTGAATTAATTGGTTGATCATTATTTGTTTAAATGCTTATTTTAATCGTATCCTGTGAGGCTATGTCCAATACGCCGATAAGAAGACTAGTAGCTTAAGAATAGACTACTAGGAATAGAGAAACTCCAAAAAATTTACTAATTATATTTAAAATTTACTAATTATAATTTACTAATTAAGTGTCATGAAGATTGCTCTCAAGAAATATGGGTAATGTGTATGGTGTGTAATTTTTGGGCACACGAAGTATTTTGTGGTTACACAAAATCGGTATTTGGTGCTTACAGTATTTTGTGCTTACACAAGGCAATTCTCGGGAAGATAAGATGTATCTTTAGATAAGCAGCACATCAAAATACATATTGTAATATTCCATAACTTTGTGTTCGCATTTTGTTATAAGAACATATATAACTCAATACATTTATGTATGAAAAGTCCAGTTCAAATTTCTTTCTTCTTCGTCCAACATCATGTCCGACATGTGTTGAGTACGGTGTATGTTGACGTTGAATAGGGCAATCTTCTAATTTCTGGATTATTCGTTTAACACATGATTTCTAAGGCTGTCAATCGTTCGCTTTGCGCTCTTTTTAGTGAAACATGTTTCTGTTAATTTCGCAATAATATCGGTCCATCTAGTTGGAGATCTGCCCCTTTTCCTTTTACCTTCCGATTTTCTCTGAAGAACAAGTTTTTCCATGCTGAAATGTCGAGACATGTGCCCTGAAAACAGTCAAAATTCGTACATATGTCATTGATGACAATCTTTGTATGGGTTTGACCTCAAGGTGGAGACATTTCTTCTAGCCGCCCAGGTACCTCGCAGCATCCTACGCCAAATCCACATTTAGAACGAATCTATTCTTATCTTGTCATTGGAACGTATTATACAGGTCTCTGAAGCGTATGACAAAACGGGAAAAACTATGGCGTTTACAAAGCTTGCCTTCGTTTCCCTAATGATATTTTGATTTTTCCAAATTCTTGTTAGCTTTATCATGGCCCAGCGGGCAATTTCAATTTGCCGCCTTATTTCCAATTTGCAGAGCCGGACTTATGGAACATGGAGCCCAAATACACAAACTTTTCGACGACTTCAAAGTTCCCTATTTTTGTACGTCTTCGATTTTCGTTATCTCGGTCTACTATCATGACTTTTGTCTTGTTGTCATTTACTTTTCAGATTACACAACCCTTTTTATTGTTGACAAAACTATTTGTGTTTTAAGAGACTAGGCTAAATCTGTTTGATGTCTTTTCTATTTTTGTGACAGGATATTCCACTTTCACCGCCTGTAATAAAATAATCTATAAAAGAATAATATAACAATTGTACATGTATGACTTCCAGTATATGAAAGACGGGTTGCCAGTCCTGTCCATGAATTTTAAAGAAAGCTCCGAAACTATTCGATTGATTGCAATATAATGTGATCAACAGGTGTACACGATTTTTCCGCCCAGTCGTATTTTTAATTTTTGTTTTTTTATTTGAAGTTGCGGAAGTCAGCAATTTTTTTTACTCAAACGTTCAATTTTTAAAATTTGAAGCTGAAATTATGTACATATAATTATTGTATCTTGTCTTAAGCATTTAACGAAACTAGTGGCATGTCTGTATTTGCTTTAGAATGCAATGTTGCCGCAAACTTGTATTCAACTTTTGAATTTAATAAACTTTTGGATATATCTGAGAAAATATAAAAGACCGAACATTTAGATAAATCATGATGTATAGACTACTTAACGCTCGTACGATTTAATTTGAAACACTCTTTGTGAAAATAAGTTAGGAAGAGATAACTAGACGGTTGGGGATTCTACAAAATAGGCCATTCTCTTCTACTAATTTAGACTTCAATCATGCTGATTGTATGTTACTCGTAGTTCATCCGGTTTTGTGTGCGCGTAGTAGTGAAAATTGTGTCAGTTTAGGCAACCATTTTTATGAAATGCTTCCTTAGAAAATAAAACATTCAGTAAAAATGATTCGTGATTTGTCAATCTAGACAGGCTAACCAGAGTACCAACAAAAAATAAAATCCAGTAAAAAAGCAATATAAAAATTAAATTTTTATATATAATTACACCATAAGTTATTATGAAAACTATTTTAGTGAGATAAGAAACATTTATAGTATAAACGATAATTAGACTTTTAGCAGAATTGAACGTAATGTCTGTTCTAAAAACTTATTGTTCTCTTTAGAACTTAGATGTGAATAAAGTTTTCTTACATTATTACTATTTCTACCAATTTCTAGCATAAAGATTGTGGTTTAATATTTATTTTCAAACTTTTGTAGTTTAGAAGGATTCCCCTTTAGACAGTTAATAAGTATTACTCACAATGTGCAAGAAATTGCAGGACAAATCTTTATATTTATAATTTAAAATAATGTTAAAAGAAGCAGTTAATTTAAAAACTGTTCAACCATGAACAGTGCAAAAAATATGTAGATATTTTATAATATTTTATTAAAGCATAAATGTTCAGTATATTATTAAGCACAGCCATAAAGCATACATAAAGGAGCTATTTTGGGAATCACACTCCAAAATACTTTCGCTTAACGGTTGTATACAAGATATTGATCCTTTCTAAATCAATATCATTGTAGAAGAGTTAGTGGAATACCTAGAGAATATAAACCACGGTTCTTATGCTCCCTCGCATTTCGCCGGACTGATATGAAGAAAATTAACATTCTATGTAAATTTAAATTATCATAGGAAAGGAAAACACTGTTCTACCTAATTGATCTGGTATCCCATTTAATATAGAAAATCACACTTATTCAAACAGGATCATGTACGTAGGTGTCAGAAGACATCTATTATTACCTATAGTTCAAGATATCTTAATATATATATATATATAAATAAATTTATTATCAAAACATATTAAAAAAAATTTGCTATAGTACGTAGATATTGTACTCAAAATATATAGTATGTTCATATCATCTATTCAATGTCAATTCTAATTATAATAAATGTGTATTTACATGAGCTATCGAAAACAAATTCATGTTTACAGTTGATACGATTAATAATGTAACATATCTTAATAGCAAGCAAACGCTAAATGCATAAGCTTCTAGGTCAAGAGCGATGACTTTTAAATATGTAGTATCATAATTGTTATATTGAAATGAAGCAAAACCCATAAGTGTGCCATACCAAAAGGTACACTATACACTTTTCATTTATTTAGTTCAATATCGAGCCCCAAAAGAGTAAGTTATTATTATTAAACACCCTTTTGTACAAAAGCAACGTAAGTATACTTTGACTGTAAGTGTACTTTGATAACGAAAGGTACATATACTGGAAGTCATACGTTGTATTATATTTTGCATAATTCAAAGCGGTACAACTCTACAAATATTCCATTTTCCATTAAACACAGATTATTTCACAGACTATAATTAGATTATTGCATTAAATACAAGTTGAATTTTGCACCTACATGGCTGGAAATAATATGATTCTTTTAATTTCTTAAACTTTCTTTTACTATCTATAATTGTATAAAATTAAAAACGTATATTTACATGTCAGTAGAGGAGTCAGGAATCAAAAACACCAGTTAGTAGCGGGGAGAGGTCGACAAATAATATTTAGATATCTGGTATTTACATTATTAGATAAATTGTAGATAGATAGGTAGATAGATAAATCTTTATTGTCATACAAAATATATAAATTATTTACAAGAAAGTTTAATAACATATATAATTGAATTAACAAAACAGAGCATAAAAATTAACAAAACAAATATAACTAAAACAATAATTCTTTATCTTCTTCAAGGGAGAAGGGAAAACCAATATCATCCCTTCACCTTTCTAGCTCTCCCTTCCTTTGCAACTTTTCCCAGTCCCTTGACCCATTGCCTCTTTTCATATCTACCCACCCTTTAACCACACACCCAAACCCTTTACCTCTTCTTAATTATTTCTTTCCTTAACCTACTCATAATATCTACCCTTTCCTTCATCACCCAAACTAACCCTCCGATCCCCCCCCCCAGATTTTTATCTTCCTCATTCCATTCCAACCACCTCACACTCATTCAACCAGTGCATCCATTTTTTCTTCTTTATTTCCACATATCCTCCACATTCTGTCTTCTTCAATGACCCAGTATGTATTACCTCCTCCTCATTCCCACATCTGAACCTTGCAATAAATCTTTTCTCTCCCATACTTAGCTCTGAGATCAGAGACCATGCCAACTTTACTGCTAATTCACTTGTACTTATCATTATAATTGCTACCTCTTGTTCTTTCCTCTCTCTCTCTCTCTCTTGCAATTCCACATCTCTCATTTTCTCCATGATTCATTACCCCTTCATTCCCACAACTCATTTTCTCAAACCATCTTTCCGATGACCAACGCACATCCATATTTTCCCTCACCTTTAACCCTTCCAGATATACTTCCTTAACCAGTCTTCTCCTTACATAACTTGATCCATGTATTTAAGTATCACTTATTTTATTGCCATGAAGGTCGTCATTATTTGTTCCTCTTTCTGGTTTTGTTGCATAATCTAACTGTTTACTTTATATATATATATATATATATATATATATATATATATATGAGATATAGTAAGAAAATAAGTATTCTAGCAACCATTTGGAATTAATATAAAAGATGCCATGTGAAAGCACCATTCGACTATACTATACATGTCCGAACACTGTACTTTACTTAACTGTGTTATATGTGCGGTTTAGTATGAAACGGAGCTACCTACCTCAACTATTACGTTGTCCGCCGCCGACACCTAGCTGTGTGTGGTGGTATTTCAGGCAAACATTTGCTATAAATTTACGCCAAATTAAGTGTAGGAATGTTATTTGCCCTCAACCGTCATAAACTTAATAGATCGCAGGTTTCACTGCACTGAGGTTTTATTGGTTCAATAAATTTAATTAGGCGGCTGAAGTTTTCGAATATATATTATTAAAAATGATATATAACTAGTCCCACACGTACGCATTAATTTGTTTTAATAGACTTGCTACATAATGGGAAGGAGTTGTGTTTGAACATATTAAAAAACGTATTTCTAGATTCATAATTTGCTTTGATCAGCTTTTCTTGCGTACCTAATAGTCGCAACTCAAATAGAATTACGGTCGTGTTACGTCTTTAACCAGATGAAACACCCACACCATAAGTCAGAGTGTACACTTAATAACTATTTAGCTTAAACACGTTTTTGTCATCTAAATTTCCAAAAGTTTCTAATTACGCATCTTATCACATATTTATAATACCTCTACATTTGATGTCTAACTAAAAGTATTCAAAATTTTCATTTCTAGAATTTGTACACTAAATATATACATACATATTCAATGTGTAACTATGTGATAACATATACTCCTGTGTGAACGTACATATTTCATGTCGTGATTGTAGACATTGGTCTAGAACAATGTAGTTTATAACTCGCTTTCCCGATATCAAAATTGCGTTAACGTGAATACACTATGCTTGCGTTGACTTGATTTATACATAGGAATAATGGATCACACACAGCCGTTACATAAATAACATAAATATAATTTTTATTTTCCTATTCATAATATCAGTTTAAAACTATACGATTCGAAGCACAGAATAATTTCCCGTTTATACTTCCGTGGGTAATCTGCCGTCGCTTTTTGATCAAAAGTAGATGTTGTTCATATTTCGATCAATAATCTACTAGTAATAA
The DNA here is from genome assembly GCA_009867245.2 of Adranes taylori. Taxonomy (NCBI): domain Eukaryota; kingdom Metazoa; phylum Arthropoda; class Insecta; order Coleoptera; family Staphylinidae; genus Adranes; species Adranes taylori. Next base: position 7,908 of record WYDF02001848.1, read on the forward strand.
TTTAATACGGAGACCAAAAAAGTTCAGAGAAGTTCTAAGAAGTTTTTCGCAACAACAATTTCTTGCCGAGTTGTTTGCTGTTTTCGGTCATTCACATCATTCACAATTTCGGGCTGGTACTCAGAATTCAATCGCTGACACACAAGTCTCAGCGATGATCCTAGACCAGGTCCACCAAAATCAGCGGTCACCCAGGAAAACCTTAATGCTGTGCGCGAAGTGATTAATGAAGTTCGTCATATAACTTACTGGGAGATCGAGTGTCCCTTGGGCATTTCTAAGACCTCAATCCAAAAGATTTTTATGACAACTATTGTATTTCTCGTTGGCTCCCATATCTGTTCACCGAGGAACAAATCGAGGCTCGTGTCAGTTGGTGCCGAAAAACTTTGCATCGCTTCAACAGTGGCCGCTCAAAAAATGTGTACTGCATCGTCAGTGATGACCAGTCTTGGATTTATTCTTATGAACCCGAGAATAAACAGAGCATAAACCCAACCAAAGTCATCCGTTCCCCCATTGTCCCGCAAAAGATGGTCGCAACTTTTATAGCAAACTCTGCACATATTGGTACAATTCCTTTGCGAAATTGAAGGACAGTAACTGCGCATTAGTATACAGCCGTTCGTTTGTCAGAAGTCATTTCTAAACTTCGAAAAAACAACCCACAGCATCAGATCATCCTTAACCATGACAATGCGAGTGCTCACGCTGCTCGACATACATTTGAGTTTTTGGAGCAGCAAAACATCGATTGCTTGATCATCCTGTGTACAGCCCTGATTTAAGTGCCAACGATTTTTTTACGTTTCCTGTCATTAAGAATCTACTTCATTTTAATCATCTGAAGATGCAGTCAATTCTTTCTAATGACCATTTGGAGCATACCTATTGAAGAGAGGAATAAGTGCTTTAACAATTGCAAAAGTGCATCGATAATAGTGGCAAGTATTTTGAGAAACAGCAAAGGACTGAAATTTAAGCTCTTGCTTTTTGTTAAAGCTATATGCAAAATTAAAGAGACATCCTAATACATGATCTATGAAGTATCCAATAAACTTCTATCAGAGCGTCTTAGACAAACTGGTCCGGCAATAAGAAAATTTGGCAGAAAATTCAACAGTTTAAGCAAGAAATATATGACAAAAGAATCATGTCGCGCTAAGGGATAAAAATATTACGCAAATTATATCTACCAAACAAAAAAATTTAGAAAGTCAAAAGCTTTTATGTCGTAAAATTAATAATATTCCATTGACGCCGGCAACACAAAAAGGATACAAAAACAAACAAGCTGAATAAGTATTAGTGAAACGTATAGGGAGAAAATCCATGGTCCATCTATATAGAAGTATTATAGGAACGTATGATCTAGTCTAAAATACTCTTGGTCACTGCTAGGACATTAGGCGTTATTCAGAGAGTAAGAAACCAGTAGACTAAAAATACTTCATGCACAAGATAAATTCAATATTGTTTAATTGTTTGACATATGGAGACCACCACCAAATATATCTAAAAAATTCACCAAATGCTACTTCACCCCATAGAATCAACGTTAGAGATAGTAGATGTTGATGGCACAACTAATGCGTATGTCACATAATAACTGAAGAATTGGACACGAGAAAGTTTGTACTCGGTATTGATGATTTTGTACGAAAAATTGATTTGACTGAAAATTTCCAAGACCCGGCCTGAGAGTTTTCAGCTTAATCAATCAAATTTTGCATCAGTTTATCACTGTCAATGAAATTTGAATCGATTTACTCTTGTCACAAAGAAACAATCAATTCAATGGAATTAAAAAGAAGAAACTGCTCGTCTTTCAAGACGACCATAGTCCGACGTTTGGCATATGCAAAATTCACGAATTGGACTTTGAGTTCATTGACTACCCAACGTATTCTCCAGATCTGGCCTACACTGAGTACTTCCTGTTTCCTAAGCTTAAAGTTTGGGTTGAACGACAGAGAATATCATCAGTGCAACTGTAGATGCTTATATTGCATGAGCGAAAAATAAAATTTATTTTAACAAAACTGTTTCCATGTTAAGCTTGATCCATTTCAAAGGACTCTCGTAGATAGTATTTTAAACATAAACAGAGGAATCTATATATAAATACGTGAAGAGCAAACACACACTCCCACATACACACCACACACACACACACACTGTGTGTTACAAATCATTAAATTAAATGAAATATTCATTGTTTACGTTCATACTGCCATTGTCAAACATATAATAGTCTGGTGTTTCTTTACGTTCATACATGCCACATGCCTACGATGCCACTCGATATTCGGGTAATCAGTCAGCAGTCAGTATCATTTGACACCTGCTGCAATTTTTTAGAATGCTTCGACAAAGAATATTTCGAGTGATAGTGAGTGAGAGACAAGTGGCGGAGTGAGAGACAAAGAAGAAAGAATTCATATTCGCCTGAAAGTCAAAATTACAATAGACCAAATGCAAATTTAAATAGTGTAAATAGTATACAAAATGATAAAATTATTTTGAAAAATTATATGCAATGATTATAGAGGTATACTCTAGACAAAAGAACATGAATAACGTTCAAACTTAAAAATTTTATTAATTACGATCGAATTTCAACCATTGGGCGACGACTATTTAGTTTTAATATACAACTTTTATAATTTTCTCAATAATACAATAATGTAAAGAACAATTCAATGACAGCAAAGTGCTATTGCATATAACTGTAATAAAATATTCTCACAAGAGTATATCCTGAAACTATTGGATGCCGTTTTCAGACTATTTCTAGCTCCTTTAGGATCAATGTAATCGAGTCAGTAAATGACTTTAGAAAGTACATAAAAATTAAATACATCATTCCATGCTGATGCAGCAAATACAGCATTCAAAGTAATAAAAAGTAAACTAAACATTTTTGTCGCACATGTGGGTATTCGGGCTTGAAATCGTTTTGTTAGAAAAGCTCTTGCGGATAAATTTACTTACCATAAGGTAACCAAAAATAATTTTAAACTATGAAAAGGTATAGTTATTTTTTAGTAATACTTAATATTTTGAACGGACATAAACATTACTTGAAATACATGTGTAATTTTGATTTAAAAATAATTTCTATGTGTCGTAGATAATTCAAATATTCGAAGTATTGTTGTTTTTACGCAAACAAATTGTGTAAAAGTCATTTCTGTCCATAATTCAAAGTTTTTTATGCGCTTCGTACAGTAATACTCAAGTATACGTATTCTTTAGAAAACAAAATAATAAAAAAGAAAGAAAATGTATAGAAGTAAACCTGATGTTAGTAGAATTAGAAAATAAATAGCTAAAGTTGATTACAGCGATGTTGAACATTAATTACTGAACAATTGGGAGAATGAATATTAGAAATCTACCGCAACTGTGGCAGCTCGGAAGATTTTTAGAGTAAATCTTTGAATTGAGTTAAATAAGAAAACCAGAACTTGAATAATTAATTGATGACGTTACTTTAAATTTGAGCTAGTTCATTTTACCACTATGCTCTTAATTGTTTGAATATTTAATTTAAGAAGAAATCAATTAAATAAAAATTAATTTAAATAAAGTAGAGCATTGCGTAATCTTTTCAGATTTACTACAGTAACTCATGCATATGAAATTAGGTACAATAAGATGCGTGGTACTTAATTATAATGCTAAACTTAACTCGTTTGTTCTTATAATTAATTAACAATATATACACAATCAATCAAAACAAGCATGATAAAGTTTAAATGATAAAATCCCACGTTTTGTCGAAAAACGAATAAGAATGCTTAAATTAGACGTTAAAAGAAAATATTTTATAACAAATTTACAGTACAGTGAAATATGTTTCGAATATCTAACAATCCTCTTTGATCTATATTGACTAAAAAATGCATACCATCGATGCGTATTTTGTTTTGTTTGTGAAAAAAGTCGAGTGGCGTTAGAGAGAATTCAAATATCTCGGCTCTGGATAAAGTAAATAGATCGGCGTAAAAACCAGGTTCTATCTCCATTATCAAAATTTTAATTTTTTTGAAATGTTAGTTTTAGAGTAATTATTACATGTTTGAAAAAAACATGGTTTTTCAACCTGTTTTATAGTTCTTTTAAGTTTGACGTGTCGTAGACGCCAAACTAATACCTGAAAAAATATGTAAAAAATATATAATAAAATCCAGACTTTTATCTTTCGATCCACCAAAGCTTTAAAGATCCACGCAAAGTTTAAAAACATTTTTCATTATTGTGGAAAAAAGTATGAAAATTTAATGTTTATTTAGTTCCTGTATATACTACAAACTTATTGTTTGCGGCAGAATGGAAGTTATAACTTAAATCCTCAAGATGTGTAACTCGGAATGTTAAAGTTACTTTAGATTTTTATTAATTAATTATTTTGTAAAAATGTAAGGTAAGAAAGATTCTAAATCTTTATACAGCACACAGTAATGTATGTATAGCCATTAACGCCTTTGATATGATGTCCCACGATTCTGAATTTTGGAAAAGTAGGTTAGTTGATTATCTTAAAATTTAATATTACACACAAGTTTTATAACACTTCCAGTTTAAACATAGATACAAATTACAAAAACATTTAATAATTCATTAATTTTGATAATTTAATAATATGATCATTTAATAATTCATATATTTTGTTCTTATTTGAATATCTTAACCCTTATAATGATTCATTAATGTGTTGTTCTGTCTTAATGTTTTAGTCGATTTTTATTAAAAATTTAAAACATAATTACTAAATTTGACGTTGCGGCGATTATGCTTCGCTTCTTCGGAGATATTTATTAATATAAATAAAATAATTAAACTTTAAATTGTTTTAAAAGTTATTAAAAATATTTATGTATATTTTTATTTTACACAAATCAAATTTACACAAAATCTTTGTGTAAATTTGATACACATTATCTTCAATCAACAGTATTTTGTTAATTCAAAGCATGTAACCATTTGTTCAAATTGTGTTCTAATTGTTTTTTTTTAAGTTTCTTGTTTTATTCTCTTTTATATATACATAAATACTCAAGTTTATTAATTTTGATTATGTTATGTTTAAAATATTATTGTAAAGTAATGATAATTTTTAGATAATTTGTAACTATGTGTTGTGTTGTTAATACTCTGTTTATCTTTATTTACTATTATCATTTCAAGAAAAAGTCTATTTTTGTAATTGTGATCGGTTCTTATAATTTTTGTATTTGTATAATCAAACTTATGTCCTGTAGTTTTTCCATGTTTTTAAGTACAGTGTTCGACGTCCAAATACGACGTGATTACGAACCATTAATTTGTAATGACAACTGAATAAATGTTTTTTGATGTCATATTGTCAACAAAATATGACTTATGACAGCATATTTGAGAATCAACAGTTTTTCACTGTGAATAAATAACTTACATTGTGATTGTACCTATTTTCGGAATTTACTTTTCTGAATTTAGAGTTCAATACATTAACACAATTCTTTGTAGATAGATAGATAAAAACTTTATTGGCATACAAAGTAAAGCAATAATTCTTACAAAAACAATAGACAATAAACAATACAAAAATTACACAAATCTTAACTGTAAAGTTCATTTTTTATATCTCCACTACTTATCATTCCCTAACACTTTTCTCCCTTTAATTTCTTTTTTTTTATTTCTTCCACAATTTTCTTCATTAGCTCTAAACCTTTTCCCTCCACGCCTAAGCTTAGCCTCCAGTTATCCCCCAATTGCCTTTCACTATCCAACCATCTTATACCATCACATTCCCTTACACAGTGACTCCAAATTTCCTGTTCCATACCACATATTCTACACATTCTTTCTTGTTCATTCATCCAAAATTTATTTACCCCTTCTTCATTCCCGCACCTAAACCTCGCAGTCAATCTTTTCTAATCCATACTTAAATCTGCTACCAAATACTCACTCATTCCATCTTCTTTCATAATCCATCTATATATATTATTGTACCTGCTACTATCTATTTTGCTTTCCTGTTCTTGCCTTTCTACATACTTCATTCTTTCTACACTCTCACTCACTCCTTGCACACCTATCAACATCATTTTCAACCACCTACTAGTAGACCATCCAACCCTTTCGTTCACAAACATTCTGCTCTTAATCCATTCATTCACACATTCAT
>WYDF02001859.1:0-14088 GCA_009867245.2 Adranes taylori
AACTGACTGTTGTTATGGTCTAGTTTTCTGTCAGTTCGATAATGGGCCCACGTCCGAAATTCGAGTCGCAAAGTAAGTGATATATAATAGTGCTTACGACGTTTTACATATATAAAATATATATATTATTTTGAGGCGAATAATTTTCAGACGAGTATTCCCGCAACTACGTATGTTTCGTGTTTGGCTGAATGAACTATGATTTGAAATGTCAACAAAATGGTGCCATGGGTCTGATGTGTATTCTGATAGACCCAATTTTAGGAGTCTTACGAATTACCAGGTTACATTTCTAAAAGGAAAGAGCAGATTCATCTCTATTTGACGATAAAATGTAATATTAACACGTTCAGCGGCATAGCGATATGACTATAATCTTTAGTGGGGCCAATTTTTTTTGCTTCGATAATTTGACGTAGATTTTATATGTTTTATAAATATTTTTTTCAAAAAAATTTTATCTCCAGTTTTACATTAAATTATTTAGCGGTCCGATGGGACAGTCGTAACGCATTCGGGTCGCTACAGCACAAGTGGTCTGTTACAGCGGTCCAATTTTATACGCATTAAAACTTGTAAAGCAGATCATCAGAGAAATGGTTCCTGCTCAGCGTATAGAATAATGGAAAACAAAACCCACATTCGATTTATCGACCACCTTTCGACCTATGACTTGTATTTTTTATATTTTGCTTGATGTATGCAATTATCCGCAGTGTGTAATCTGATGCAAACATATATTTGTGCACCGTTGCTAATGTTGTTAGTGAACGTAGGAAATGTTTTCTTTTCATGATAAAGCGTCTAACACTAATGAAGGAGGTATGTATTTTATTCACTTGATATATTTTGAGACATCAAGATGGAAAAATCCATTGGAGATCCATCTATGGTCATTGGGTAGTGACGTGGCATAATAAGAACAGATCGAGAATATAAATATTTAGTCATTACAATAACCAGTAATGGAACTGATGAACATGATATTAAAAAGAAAGTAGCAAGTTACAAATAAATTGAAGATATTACATCTTACTTTACATCCAGCAGCAGAAATGAATTTTTGGAGAAGATACTGCAGAGTTTCCAAACTTGAACATGTCTACAGATGCCATTGAATAAGCAGCTTACGTGCTATAGACATCTATGGACATATTATTACCACTTCCCTTACCCGATCAATAATGCTTGCCTTCATAAATTTGACTACATTAATGTTGAAGCTATGAAGTAGTTCCCTTACCGGACTAAGTTTAATACACAATGCAAATTGATGGAAACAATTAAAGCTAGAATAATTATCATATAAATATCACACTTAGCAACATAATGTTACCAACGGCGTAATGACCATAATTACCAACAGGCAGTATTATTTAGACATAAAGTACTCACTGAAAGTAAACTTGAATACGTTAAAACACAAACTCACTCTGTATAGTATAAGGTATCAAACTACGAAGGACAGTAGAAGAAGTGAATACTTTTGCGACAAATTTTGCGCTCTCTAACAATAAAGAGCGCAACTAATAGCATATAAATTCAAATTAATGTGGTTTATGTCCATTCTTAAAACAGAATTAACTCACCTACACACATGAGGCAGCTCATGAGGCAAATTTGAGAGCGTCATTTTTAAACTAAATTTAAAATGTGCACTAAAGTAGAAATGAAATGATAGGTACTAGTAGAAATGACGTGTACTAAAGTAGAAATTTTAAATTGGTACAAAACTGGTGTGAGTCTAAAATATGTGAGAGATTTATTTTCGGCAAAATAAGGTGAAAGACCAAACCCATCAATCTCCACAATTCATAAAATTATTTATAAATTTAATACAAATGGATGCGTAAGTTCTGCTCACGTAATACGCAACAGAAGGCATCGTGTTTTTCAGAAGAATTAAAGCTGAATATTTTAGTCTAATTTCAGATACGTGTTGATGTGTAATCCCAAATAGCTTAAAAAAGTCAGGTGGGAGCAGGTACGTATTAGGGTCACGTATTAGGGTAACGAGGGGGGGGGGGGAGTAAGTTTCAGTATTGTACACAATATGGATAACCGAAAAGATAGGTATCCTAGGAATATAATATAAACGCGTAACATTGTGAACATACTAACATTACTGTGGCCGAGTGTTTATAATTAACGAGAACCGGCTACCTCAGTAGAAGTATATACCTCAGTAGAAGGGACGAAAAAGTACAACTAGGACGCGTAACACGGTGAATACACTGACGTTACTTTTGTCAAGTAACTGCAATTGGCAGTGAATAGCTATAGCTAGCAGTATATAGTCTAGCTATATATAACAGTAGGTTAAATGGTAGATAGAAGGAATAAGTAAAGCTATTCTATACACATGCAGTACAATATAACAGTGGAAGCTATGTAAAATAGCTTACCAAAGGCGTTTAACCGCTGGCGGGCTGTCGCTGGATTGTCCTTGGTGCGCTGCTTGATGTGGGGCTGGTTGTTGGCTGCTACAGCTGCTGACTGCTTCTTCCAGCTTTCGAAATCAGGAACTAAATTTATATTCTTAAAAATCTCGCTTTTCTAGACATGAGCCCCCATCAAGTTTAATTCCCCGATACCAGTCTCTGTGTGGTCATCCACACGACATTCATAATGCCGTTGTGCGGTTTTCCATACGATTCAGTATAACAACAGGAGTTTATACACAGCTATATCGCAGCGTACAATATGCGTGTAGCAGCAAGCCATAACAGTGTGCATATTCATGTGTAAACCAGCAAGCTACAGTCAATATCAGTATATTGGGTATGTACACTTCTATTTCGCTAATCCCACTCTTCCAAATATATTCAGCATACACAACAATACGTCATACAATCGTAGAACGCTCTCACGGGCATACATCCATATGCAAGTATATATGCCTTATGTAAATATAACGGCGCATCTATCTCTTTCTAACCTACGCCGAATTATAGGCTCACACAAGACAATATTAGCGGCATAGAAATTACGTTTTAAATTAATACCTAAATCACATTATTTATCTTTCAAAACACAACACATTTTTAAATGCAACCGATATGAAATGATACACGGATTAAATAGAAAATAATAATTGTAATTTATCTATATATACATTAAATGGAGGTGATAATACAATTTCTGCTATGCATACTTTGTCATTAAATACCAATATGATCTAATAAGGTTTCCACATTCATTTGTTCAATGAATTTAATACATATTTAACAGAGATTTGTATCTTTATAATAACGGATACCGTTACACAACTTAGCATAAACCGAATAGTATTACAGCACTGACCAGCATACGTCGGCTCGCCAGCACCTGTCCAGTTATAGCCTAAATACAAAATCCGTGGCCGGCTAGATTTCACTCTGACCCGTATCGCTCACGCGACACGTTACATTCTGACATAAATCGGCCTTTACTATCAAAATAAATAGGACAGCCATCACAAGAAATTACATATTCAGTTTGACAAAGAGCTTATGCCCTAAACTCGAGTCACTTATGTGATTAGTGCTTTCCGATGGTGAAACTAATAGTAAATACATAAATTTTTTATGTAGGTAGTTATAATGATAGTAACAAAGTCATAATAATAGTAAACAAAACATTTATGTAGACTTAAAAATGATTAATTATTAGATAATTTAACAGTTCATATATGTTTTTGCAATATATATTAATTTTAGGGTCTTACAAAGGTATTCCTTTTAATTTTCTTCAGAAGTGGTTTATCTGAAATTTTTAATGGAACTATAAACTTTGTGTATCATAATGTCCCATCCAAAAAAGTGAAATTATACCGACATATGGAAATATTCTTAAAGGCTTATCTAAGCTCAGTTGCTGGTACATGTTTAATGTTGATAGTTGTACAATTTCTAGCAAAAAAATTGATGCTTGTAATTTGGTACCCAGATTTTCCTTATGCCTTTCATGTTATCAACTTATTGGGACATTTGATCATATGGTACAACTTTGATCTTTTTTTGTTCGCACTTCATTTTTTTGCGCACTCTTTGAACACTTCCAATACATTAAGCAAAATATACATAGAAGCAAAATTTGAACATAATAGACACATCAACTATTTTTCCCATGTTAAATGTAGTGGTGGGTATTATTCCATTAAGAATTACCAAGAATCGTTCAAAGCAATGGCACGATCAGTATTTCCAACGTTGAGAACTATAACTTCTTCTAGAATTCATTCACTCAGCAATTTGTGTAAATAGTTGTGTAAAAAATTTGTTAATCTATAGAACACATTTGGCCCTTCCATTTAAATTAAAATTAACGTAAGACCATAAACCAACCTTAGGTTTACGTCATATATTTGTATTTTTTACGGGAGTTAGCTGTGATCAAATAAATATTTGCATATTTACAAAAGTCCACTTTGAATTTTGAGCTCATTTCTACTTTGTAGTTTTATTTCAGCTTATTTGTCTCTCAGGATACTTTTTAATGAACTTATTTGGGACTTTTTCTATTTGTTGTTTTAAGTAACTAATCAGACACCCATTATATTTTTACAGAGAAAACATTATTTTACTATTGAAAAATTCTTCTGTTGCTTGTCATTGTAACGAAAACATTTTCATAACAAATAGAATAAACTAATATTATAAAATTCGATTCGATTCAACGTGTTAATTTACAATTTTAAATGGATTGTGCCCAATTATATTGCGTATTCTAAAACTGGAATTTTTTTTAAAATGATATATCACATGTCATATATATATTTATTCAATTAATATTATAAATTGATAATTAAATAACAAATGCTCGCTCACGACAATTGAACACAGCAATTTGTAAAAGGTAGCAGTGAAACAATTGTTACATGTCGAAATATTATAAACTTGTAATAATATCCCCAAGATAGCCTCACTTCATTCAGGATAAAAAACAATGCCGGAACGTCGCTATGGTGGCCGTACCGTTTAAATTTAATTGTGCCTTTTGTGACTGAGTAATTACTGATAACCTCAATCTTTTAACGATAGTCATAAGCCTTAATAATTCAAGCAGCAAAAATAAAATCGTTAAAACTTTGTATTTCTTTTGGCTTTACCTTGATCAACAAACTTGTTACAAATTACACTCGACTTTACTTTATTCATCAAAATTATACTCAAATTAATTTATCTAAATTATTCCCAAAAATATTAATGCTAAGTACCACGCTACATTAGATGAATGCATAATAAAATACTTACGGATTATTATTTCGCTCTTTAGTTGGACATTACGACGTTCAGCGAAGGCCCAAAATTACTATCCCTTCGCGGGTGAACCCTTTTTATACAACTCAGATCCCCTTCAAAAATACGATAAGTATATTTTTCATCATGTTTAATTTGTATCACATTAGCGCATTCTGGAATATTTTTTATTCTAGATCAATAATACTGATGCATGAATTGACGGCATGAATGAATGAATTGATTGATGGCTTGAATAATGGCATAATTGGCTTGGCGTGATATGGCATGGTATTGATGATATGGTTGGCATGAATGGCATGATGAGATTAGCATAATGACGTGACAATATAATTGACGTTTCTACATGGTGTATGTAGTATATTAAAACCTGTACTATACAACACTATGCGTAGTGTAGTGGATGGTAGTAGTAATAGTGGCTGTTGTTGGTGGTTCGTTCTCTGAACAAAAGTAAAAGTGCTTTCCATGAATGAGTACGCGATAGTAGTTATGGACCACCGAAACTATCGAAGCCTCCCGGCCGACTGGACCTTGCCTTAACTCGTTCTAAACGAAAAATCAAGATGGCGCTAATGACGTAATTGACAGATTATTTCCGACCGTCAAAATTTCTATAACACCTTTGTGACATCGGTCAATGAACTTTGTTCCCATGCATAGGTTCTATGTACAATTGATTTGTTTAAGATGTAATTAATTAACATAGGGTATAATCAATAACTAATATTTATCTTTGTACTTTGATCATAAAATAGATCTACTGTAAGTTACCCGATGATTATCCCCTTATCGAAAATGTTATTTACAATGCTAAACCTTTTATGATTTTCTGAAAGTTAAAGGTAATGAACTGATTAAATTGTCATGGTGTATGTCGCTGTTGATGGTGATGAAGGAATCGGTGATGATGAACTAGCATCGTCGACTGAAATGGACGGAGCGCGTGGTGCGAGCGAGTGAAGACGATTTGGTTGTGAAATCGAAAAATCGAATTAACTGCTTGACTTGGCGATGTCAACCTGTTGGTGGCGGTGATTCTTTGGTGAAAATAGATCGTTGTTAAGACTGACTTCTCCATTAGCTTCTCTTACGGTGGTCTTCTCTCGGTTTGATCGAAGAGACGGTTAGTGAGTATGGTGAGAATTAGTCACTTGATGATTAAGTTCATTATTGTTTTATTCATTTTTCTATTTTCTTACGTTGGAGGCTCTTCAGCCTGTAACAATACGGCCCCTAGATAAATGGATAAAACAACTTCGCACCGTCATATCGTTTCTTAATACACTTGCTGATTTCATTTGTTGTTTGTTTCTGATCATAATTGGAATTTTTTCCACAGAATCAGGATATCCGTAGAAAATTGATTTCGTATTGTATGTTCGATTTCGTAGTTTTGAATTTTGCGTGGATTTGCAAACTTCCGAGCCTCAACGGATACTTTGACCCGTATCATCAAATGGTCGACCTCTAGGACAGCTGCCGAAAGTACGGTGAGTAGACAGGTGTGTAAATTCTTGCTATGGAGACTAGTGGTTGCACTACAACGCTGGGCATGCTTGCCTATTCCAGCCGGTACGGATGTGACAGCATGTGGTTAATGGATACATGATTCTATAGTGCATACGATCTGATAAAGTTTTTCGTGACGAAGGCATCTGGCACAAGAAAGTTGAATGCTCCAAAATGTTGGTCTTGTCTCACCTTGCTAGTTTTGTATTCCTAGTGACTTCACGTCGACTGACCTTTGGGGACAATCTAGACTGCCACAGAGGGGATATGCGCTGTTTTCTAGTCCTTTACTTGAGAGGGATAATTCGGTTGATGCGTGTGCTTACCACTGTACTTTCCTTGTGGTAACTGTTGCTATTCTTAGATGTTCTTCTATCTCTGTTTATTTGCTCTATTGTTTCGACTTCTGGGATTTTTTATGATCGGAGATGATAACTTGTCTTGTGAAGATAGTGTGGGGTCGGAGTAAATTCCCAAATGCAATTTGGGAATTTACTGCGTTAGTTTGCGTTAGTTTGGGTGCCAGTGGAAGTATTAGGCCCCTTCCAGAGAGAATTGTTATATTGCGCGAATTCACTATTTTATGGTAGAGCTTAATTTCTCCTATTCTCAGGTTTTACAGCTCCACCCAATATTCTATTTGGATTCAGCTCTCTACGCGTTCTTTAGGCCACCACGTATGGCCGACAGGTAGCTAGTTGTTTTAAGTCTTTGTGCCTGATGGACTATAATAATTTCCCTAAGACATGTGATGCTCTTGCATAAAACTCAATTAATTTATAATCTTTCAAATCGGACAGATTATCAAATTTGGCCCATTGTAAGATTAGTTATACATAGGTGAATGTAATATTAGCTATACAATAAAAATTTAATTTCGTTGCACCAAGCAGAACCTTTTTTCTTATTTGCTTGCCTAAGGAATGGTTTTTATTGTTCTTTGTATCTGTAATAAATTAATGACTATTCGTTATTTGACCAACATATTTTTTAAATTAAATTATAAATGCAAAGTTGTGTGGACAAGTTCTTTCGATTAAAAAAACTAAAGATAAAATTTTAGCGAACTAAATATGAAAGTGTTTTTGAAAGTATGAAAGTGATGTTTGATATAAATGATCTTCTGAAAGTTAACTGTCATGAACGGATTAAATTGTCATGGCGCAAGTCGCTGTTGATGGTGATGAAGGAATCGGTGATGTTGAACTAGCGTCGTCGAGTGAAATAGACGAAGCTGCGTGGCATGAGTCAATGGAGACGATTTGGTTGTGAAAGCGAATTGATTGACTGTTTAAAATTAGGACATGAAATTAACAAATGTTATTTTACAAATTTTAGAATTTGTCAGAAGTCGCATGATTAAAATAAAGCAAATACTAATTTTACTTTTAATAAATCTCAAAATTATTATTGCAACAAAGTAGAAACATTAAATGAAAATAATACGAATTATGTAGATGAATTAAATAATATTCAACAGAATAATATTCAATCATTCTCTTAAATAAACATACCATAAATAAAATGTCTCAGGCTTTATTGTCTACCGAACAGATATTAATTCAAGATTTGACAAGAATGTGATGTAATTGTAAAGTGACTTTACATAATGGGTCTACGTCACATTTTATACAAAAATATGCCTAAAATTTAAATATACCCTTGTGAAAATGCTTCCATAGCAGTTGTGGGTATAAATATAATATTATCTATGATTGAATATAAGATTAAGATTAAATTTAAATTAATTACAACAAATTATGTAAATAATATATTATGTTATATTTTACCACAGAAATGTAATCAAATGCCAAATTATAATTTTGATATTTCTTCTTGGAACATTCCTAATAATGTTCATTTAGCAGATAATTTATTTAACAGTGTACGTCCCATCGATATTTAATTGGGGCAGATATTTTTTTGGAATGTTTAACTTGAAGGAGGAATTAATTAAAATAATATACATAAAATTTGCTAGATTAGGTTGGCTATTTAGAGCAATTCTAAATATGCAAAATATTAATACAGTTACGTGTAATTATGTAAATTCCATTGAAATTCATAAGAGATTGGAAAAATTATGGGAAATTGAAAAGATAAATTCATCAGATATTGAAAAAATATATACACAAATTTATATAATTCTTGAACAAAGGAAATATCAATGAATATTATGGCATTTGATAAAAATTAAATATTGATAAATATGAATTAACAACTGTTACTTTTGGAACAAAGTCAGCTCCATATTTAGTAATTGAATGTCTACATGAAATAGCTGAATGTAATAAATTAAATTATCCAGATGCACCTAATATTATTTTGAGAGATTTTCATGTTGATGAATTTATATCTGGAACATAAAATAGAAAAGTCAAAACAAATTTATAAGCAAGTGTATAATATTTTAAAGTCTGCATGTTTTCCGTTAAGAAAATGGGCTTCTCATGAACCTTCAATTTAAAACAATTTCATAATCCTGAGTTAGTAGTTTTATCTTTATTAGTTGAGTTATCCGGTATAACATGTTCCCCTGGAGGAACAATAGTTACCCTAGCTCAAGATATTATGCCGCGGCTAGGTCGGGATCCACGAAGACACACAGTCAATCTGCTTAAGAGCTTGCTTGGAAGGATGCGTCCGTTGCTGACTTCGATGGGCGCTAGAGACTTTTACCTAAATCTCGGATAAAAATAGGATGTGGAGTGCAAACAATAATTAACTACAGTTAACAATAATAAAGCCACCTCTTTATTTAAAAATTATTAATAACAATAACAATGAACTTAGTGCCAATAATTGTTCCAATATAAGACACAAGTTACTTAGTTGATAATTTTTGTTTGTACATTTAGTATTAAGTTAAAATATCACAGTAAATGCTACTGATTTTAGTAATAATTTGATGGTATCCAGAGAGTGTATTAATTATGTATTTCTTCTTGTTTTATTGCTAATTAATTAAGTGACAATGTGATTGTATAGTCGATTAACTTCAAAATTTGCTTCAGTTGTATTAGGACATGGCCTCTGGTATAAATTTATTATCCAGAAATATAAGATCGGTTTATTATACCCCTAGACTAATTAATGAATATCCTAATTATCATCAATTAATGAAATTTGTACAAAGGGTATTTACACTGTCCAAGCCAATTGGCTAATATTTACAAGGCTCACTCAGTACTCCAATTTTTGTTTATTGCTCCACGCAACCTGCGGACGTGGTAAATACAATACTGCTATTAAAAAATTTCTACAGTTCACAAACATATTAAAATGGTGGTGCAACACTCAACATAATTAAACTGGTGGAACGTTCCAGGGACTGTACAAACACAAACTTTGACTCTCTCTGCCGCCAGGTGTTAATGATCCAGGGTTAGAATTAATTAAATTTTTAACGGCCCGTGTTGACGGGATTCTTTGGTGAGGAAGGATAGCTCGTTAATGAGGTTGAGTCGTGACTCCTCCATTAGCTTCTCTGACGCTGGCTTTTCTCTGTTTGATCGTAGACACGGTTAGTGAGTGTGGTGACAATTAGTTAGTTGATGATTAAATGTATTGTTGTTTTATTAATTTTCCTATTCTTTTACGTTTGAGGGTATTCACTTTGTAACAAACTTAGAGTTTAAATTTATTGTTACTTTATTCTATTGCTTCGTTGTATTTATGTTGAATGGCATAATTCCATTTGTTTTCCGTTTACTTTTTCGAATGAAACTCCAATCTAGGTAAAGTTACATTTATTATTTAATTACCTGTTTATGTTATTAATTGATTAGGTAACTATGACATGTGATATATTATTATAAAGTGGATTTCTTACAGTTTTAGAGTACGCAATAATATTGGTCATATTCTATTCAAAATTTTGAATGTATTTATTAAATCTAATCCATTTGATGTTCAATTGTTTCTTTAGCTATAGCCAGCACATAATAGCAACTTCAATTTTCTTCTACAACATTTTTTCATATCTCTAACAATATACGAGATATCTCTTGTGACAGCTAAAATCAAACAGACTGTATAGCTATCAGATTTATATATGTATCATTAAAAAAGTACCTTTAGACTCTGGAAAAGTACTTGCGACGGAAAGTCATATAAATTTATTTATTACAATTTTTTATTACAAATTTTATTACAAACGTTATTAATTTCACAAATTAGCAAAAAATTCGCAAATTTGCTCACACTTTTTGTTAAATTAAACAATTACTTATTATTTCAATAAACCTTACGATTATTTGAAATTAGAAGACAATATTTTATTTTTTATATAACGGCTTTCTGAAATATGCTTTTTGAATCATGTAGATTAATAATTTTTAATTTTATTTAAACTAGCACGTACTATAATAAAATAAATAAAATTAAATTTAAAATAATATTTAGAAAGAATAATATAACTTTGTTTATGTCTTTTAGTACTGATGTTTTCTGCGTCGTAACTATTGACCAAATATATTTATCAGCTTGTTTCATAATTATCAATCAGTTTGATATTTTATACAGCGAAATGACAAAAATAGCTAATGTTCCTCATGAGGGGAGACAAAGATCGAAATTAATTAGTTGCATCAAGCATCACAATTATTTATTAAAGTAAGATGTGTTTTTTTAAAGATAATAAATATTTTGTATCTATAAGTTTTATTAGTAATAAAATGTAAACATTTTATTTGTCATCAACTTATAACTAATATAAAATTGTTATTGGTTAATCAATTGAATATAAATTAATTAACATCGTAATAATTTAACAATCATTGATTTAATGTGATATAAGTTTAATATAATATAACCTGCCAAATAAATTTAAGTCATTGAATATTTTCCCGCTATTAGAAGAAGAACATGGGCAGAAGAAAAAGACGCCCGCATGCAGTAAATGTGTACTGTGGTGATAGTGTATCGTTCTAGCCCACTCTCCTTGAAGACTTTTATAAATTGTTGAAACATGGCAGAAAATTTGTCTGCTGCATCCCCTTGAAAACTATGTTTTAAATCTGATGAGAATATTCTTCTGACGAATAGTAGTGATTGCTTTTGCCAGAAGGCTGTGTGTGGTTCTTTGGTGCCTAAAAAAGATGCAGCGGTGTTCTAAATCGACAGTGGAATGTAACTCTAGCAGCCATGATTTTCCACAGTATGCAAGAGTTAACATGTCTCTGTTGAAAGCATGTTATAAATAATAAGACAGTTGCAGACTCTTGTGCGAATTAAGAAATATTAAGAATATTACATATATTATGAAGGTAAGAAATAATAGACCTATTTTAGAGGATACCTAGCTATAATGTATAGTATACTTACTATGTTATTGTAATTGAGAGATATTAGTTATAACGTGTAGGATATTTGTTGTTATTGTCTTCCAGAAGTATATTCCACGTTAGCTCATTTATCTTATTAGTGTGTAATATTAATGGGAAATTTTCAAGAATATAGTCTAGGCTCCGAGATGATGGTTTTTTTTAGGTTTTTTTAGGTATCAAAACTTGGTTGATACCTAAAATAGGAAATTGCGGACTGCCGTTCAATGAGAAAATTGGTTTTTACAATTAGTTATCTTGTTAACTAAACCTACGTAGTCAGGATCTTATAATGTAATATGTAGTGTCGACCATTAACTAATTGTACTATATATTTAATCTACAATATTAATCTGCAGGTTAATCTTGTTATATTACGATCCGTCTTTGTTTTGCTTGGCAATGTTATGTTTCTGTTCAATGTGAGGTTACGTTCGTTTTACTAGCTGTTTATTATGACTGACTGAGGTTAACAGGAACCTATAGTTGATACTGATGGCTGATTCTGTATGCTAACAGCACGCTTGTATGAACTTAGTACACGTAGTGAGTACTACAGCAGTCGTTTTCTTTAGAGTTGAAAATAAGGGATTAAAATTAAGCGTAGTAATGTCTCCTCAGGATTTTGGAGTTTTAACGGCGATTGTTATATCCCTGCTCGTATTTGTTAATTTAATTGTCGATTTCTAGCCGATCTAAGACCTTCAAATTTAGAGTTGTTGTAAGAAAATGGCGTTCGGGAATCGTACCCTTGTTAGTGGTATAAGGCTACAATGATGGGGCAGATCGAGGCTATTTGACAATCCCTAAGCAAGGTGTGTACTTTTTGGTTCATCGTCTGAAATAATTACAAGCCAAATTATGGCTAATTAAATAATTAATTAATCTCTAATTGTCGTAATGTATATATCAAATACAAATCAATTCTAAAAGTCTGTTTTGAGATATGTGGGATTAAAAGTGCATTCTAGAAGCTGGATCAACGATTCGGTTGATTCGGGTAGGGTTGGTGGATTATTAGATGATATTTTAGCGATTGATAATCATTTAACTCTCGTCTGTGGGTAATCGTTGGAGCCTAATTTTTTTGCGGATTTTGAGATCTTCTTCCCCATGTGCAACTTGATGGCTTGTCAGGCTGAAAACCGAGCCAAGCTGGATGTCTATCTCAGATAGTACTGCAGCTGCAGACCCTAGTGGCGGTTCCTGTGAATCACGGCCGTAAGGTAAACATCAAGTGTATTCCTGGAATTAGCTAGTGACGCAGTCCAGCGGCAAAATTTCAATTATTTTACGTATTTTTGTCTGCATCCTTTAGAGCTTGTTATTTTAAAAGTCTTTTTGTTTATCATTAATTAGTCAGCGCCTCACGCAAAAACTTTATCTTCCTGTAGGTTCTTGCTTTGTTATATAATTAGTGGCAGTCCGTGTTATGCGGATAAAGGGGGGAAGCCAGCCTTTACAGTTCAGGGGAAGAATTAATCTTGAATTGGTAGGAAACTATATATCATCTCTTATGATAATTGATTTGAATATTACCTAAATTTCAATTTTCTTTATTGAATTTAATATTGTGCTCAGTCAGGCTTAATTAGTCAATGACTGAACAAATTATTATGTTTAGATTAAATTAGTTATTTAAAGTGATATTATCCTCGCATTTTTGCATACGTTAGGAAGCTAATTCTAGCATCTGATTTATGCAAACCATTTTTAAAGTGAACAAACATATTTTTCGTAAAGGGCCTTGACTGATCCAGGGCCTTGACTTGACTCTGTTATACGCATTGCAATATATTATGTAGATTTACCCTTCATGTATTGTGATCTTGATATTGCGTTTAATATTGCATGATTTTATTAAGAGCTTTTAAGTGCTGTGATAATGATAAATAACGATGATCCAAATTGTTATGTGTTGTAAGGAATTCCTTATTTTAATGTTATGATTTGTTTGTATTTTGTTAACTGTTTGTTTGCGGCAACCAATTCTAATCTGTTATTTTATGTGC
>WYDF02001870.1:0-14087 GCA_009867245.2 Adranes taylori
TGAAATGCAGAACAACAAAGGGCTTAGGGAGTCGCCTTGGAAAATGCCCCTCTGGTAACGGACTGGGTTCGTTACATTGCTTTTCTTGTCAGCTTTAATGACAAAGCGAGTTGACCATTGAGCGTTCGCGTGCAATTCACTAATCTCTCGTGGACTTTTAGGCTCTCCAATAATTTGATAACCTAATTATGTGGAGTGGTATCAAATGCCTTCTTGTAACCGATCCAGGCCATGGACAGGTTGCGCTTATATTGTATTGCGTCTTGAATGACCGCAACGATCAATTAGAAGATTTTCTTTGCAACCAGCCAAGCCTCTCTTAGACCCACGTTCTTCGTAGATACGTCCCCAAACTGGTTGTAAGACATAATACTCTTTCATTTAAAATGCTTGTAAATATCTTATAGCAAGTGTTTAAGCCAAGTTATGGGCCTATAATTTTTTTTATCGTAATAGTGTTTGGCCCAGGCGCGGCGAAGTTCTTTTTGCCTTTCAAAGCTCTCTGTATCTCATTAACTGTTATAGGCGAATAAGTATCCTGATTTTGCGCGTGACGTTCACAAAAGGAATTAAACAACGTCATCCCCGCAGCCTCTACATGACATGGTGCCGTCTTTCATATAGGTTTCTCCAGAAAGCTTCAATCTCTTGGGCAGGGGGTGGGCTTCCTGGATTCCCCATATCTTGTTTCTGAAATAGCTGGGAGGGATTGTGACGGAAGGTAAAGTTATCACTAATGAATTTTATTTTTGACAGAGTTTCCTTATGTGCGTTTGTTTAATAATTACTAAAATAATTTTATTGAGTGTGTGGTCTGCAGATCGGATCTTTTTTTATGATCTTTTGAATTTTTTGAGTGTATTTTCTCCCACTAGTTATATAATCCACCACACTTTGCAGTCTTGAAATTTCTTGTCGATTTGCTTTAATTTGTCCCTCGAGCTTCATCCTCTTATTAAGCAATTTCTCCAAATTTGGGCCACTTTGACGCTTCCCTTCCGGAACCAATTCTAAAGTGGCCTCGTACACATTTTGATTTATGCTTAATAAGTACGATTTAGGATGGATTCTCTCTTCTAACACACGGTTAACCCTGGTAATATCTTTTGATTTTGGCAAGAATTCAGAAAAATTTTATTGTTGTCTTGCTTTTTAATCCTCAATGGACCCCTGCGCATCATCATATGCAGTGGCCGGTTGCGCAAATCTTGTTTGGGTCATTTACATCTTCATCATTATCTTCCCGCAATAGCTGATAGTGCTGCCTTTTAAGATAGGCTACGTAGTCCCTAAGCTATTGTTTGGACATATTTGAGTGCTCAGGATGCATATCCAGCCAGAAACTATGCATCCTGTTCATGTAGCCTCTCTTAGCGAGTTCGCTCAATTCATAGGCGCGCATTAAATCCTGACGCAACCTCTCTGTCCACTACAGGCGCTCGGTCCCGGCTTTGGACTCAATTCCTCCCTCATTAGAGAACCTGCATCTCGAGCTACAGGCAACTGAGGACCTGGTTTCACTAGTTTCTCTTTTATTCTTTGGAACTAAGTGTCTAGTTTCTTCAGGGGAGTTAACCCGGAAAACCTGTGAAATTTTGTCGGCGGGAGATATTGTGCCGCTGTCCACTTTTGGGGGTATACGATCTTCTTCATCCCTTAAGCGATTCGGATACGTGGGTACGCTATAGTGGCCCAACAGTTATCAGCTGATCTACATAACTGCCCTGCGTTATGTAGATTATTATTATTATTATACACTAGGAATATTTGAAATATTTTATGAGTTCAAAATCTTTTACGATGTTTTTTATACTGCAAATTGTTGATTAAAATAGTAATAGTATGGTTTAATACCTCCAGAAGACGTATTGTTGATATTAGAATTCGATGTTGTAAGACTAGCAGAGATAGTTGGACTTGTTTTCTTGGGATGTGAATTCGTTGAACTGCTATGAGTCGTCAGATTCTGATTCGTCTCATCCGCAGAATCATCACTCGTTGAATCGCTATCCTCCGAACCAGAATCCGATCCCGTATCACTTGAAGAACTACCAGCACGATCTCTTGATTGATTCTAAAAGTATAAATAGTATTTTTTATTATTAAAACCGCAAATATCATACAAGACAAAACATTTCAACAAATTGTTATATTTCTTCTCCCACATTTCAATCATTTTTTAAATTTAATTTAGATAACGTTCTCAAATCCTTACCGTAGATACCAATTTTGGTCCATTGTGGCCTATGTTTTGTGTATTGCTATGTATTGGATTAGGGGCAATGTTTGTTGGTAACCCTGTTGTTGACGATGCGGAAAGTTGTAATCCCAATTGATTTTGATTGGAGTGAGCAGTTTGTTGTTGTTGGTGTTGTTGTAGAGATTCAGGACTCGTTAGCTGAAAATTATTTAACATAGCCAGTTTATTTTTTGTTCATCAGTGTAATTATTGCAATAATAAAAAGGTTTAGAAATAAAACTTTATTATTATTATTATTATTTCTTGCTTACCCATTTTGGATGATGGCTACTACTTGCTTTAGTATGAGCTGATAACAATGTGGGTGATGGATGATTGCCACCAGTTTTATCACTCAATGTTGTTGTCATATGTAGTTGAGATCTTAGAGATGATGAATCCATATTACTATTACTAGTACTACCGCTGGGATTTTTACCTAAAAAACCTGCACTAACATTTGATGCTGCCATGACCAATAAATTTGATGAAGGATTTGCCGGTGATTGACGATGGTTATTGGTGCTTTGCGAACCACTTCCCATCGACATTGATGACATGGATCCTTGATGTTGATTATGATGATTGTAATTGGCACCCAAAGATGGAGGCATGTACGACTGTAAGTGATGGATATGGTGAAGATCCATAGTGCTGCTCGCCGGCGTCATCGCTATTGGTGATAGCATTCTACAATTTTTTAGAATAAAAAAATTTATTAGTCAACTCTAATTTTCTCAATCTCTACATAGATAACAATTAATCTATTCTATTTTGTTGTCGACATGGTAAATTTTTTTGTAACTCCTTTGGCGACTGTAGGTTGCCATAATAACATACGTACTGTTTATCCTAAAAAAGGTCTGGGTACTTATTAGAAACAAGAGTTATCAGTTTTGCACGATCATTGCTATCATTTGAACGCATTTACGTTATTAAATTTAGTGCACAACTTTCATATACTTGTAAAAATATATGTATTTTTAGTATGGAGGGTAACAAAAAAGAAATGAAACAATGTTAGAAACAAGTGATTATCCGAGTCCTAGTAATGAATCAGATGTTATAGGGCATGAAAAACGCAAGTATGTGTCCATGAGTCAGCGAGTAGATTGATTTTTTTGGGTTTTTAAAAACCGAATTAAATAAACAATGTCTCGAAATTTTTTTTTTTATTATGAAATATTTTAATCAAAATAGTTGGAATTATTTTAGGTAATGGAAATATTTAAAAAAAATTATTTGGTTAATTATTTTGTGCGTAATTTTTTTTTGTTTTTAAATTTTTTCATTTTTTCTCGGCAAAAAGTGAAATATTTTTTCGCGTCCTCGAATTAAATCAAGAACAAAAGTTTGATTAAAAAAAATTTTTTTAATTATTCTTTTTTTGAAATTTTTGGATTTTCTTCGGGAAAAGTGAAAAAATAATTTTTCATATTTATAAAAAAAATTTTTTTTTAATTCTTGGCTTTTCAAAATTATTGATGTTTTGAATGAATGAATAAAAAAAAATGTTTGGGGGCGATTAAAAAAACCGTTTAATTATTATGGGCAAACCGTTTTTTTTTTTTCGGAAAAAGTGAGAAAAATGTTTTTTTATAGTTTAAAAACATTTTTTTGTTGATTTATTTAAATTAATTTAATTATTTTAGGTTTTTAAAAATCGGATTAAAAAACCAATGTCGCGAAAAAATTTTTTAATGACAAAAAATATGCGAAATAAAAATCTTTTTGTATATTAATTGGTGTTAATAGAATGGTAATGGAGTGGTACAATAGTTGTGTTCAACATTTTTACATAGATTCACATAGATTGTTAACTCTCACGAAGCAAATATTTTTTTCCAAACATTTAGGGGGGGGGCAAGTGCCCCTGCCCCACCCTGGCTACGCCCTTGACTTGGGCCCCCAAATCATATAAGTTAGACAAAAAAAAAACTTGAATGTTGACCGCATTAAGGGAGTACCCAAAGAATATAAGATTAAGATCACCTGACTCCCCGCACTCACAAAGGTTATTATCTTTACACCGAATTCTAAACAAATGAGCTGGAAAGCCTGCATGACCAGATCGTAATCTATTTATCGTAGAAACGGAAAACCTCAATTGGATATCTAGATCTCTAAACCATGTCCTTTTACCCAACAAGGGCATGAATGGCAAATAAAACTACGACAGATTCGCAATGGACTCACTCTGCTCACTCTGCCATAAATGTAAAACATGAGCATTCACTATTGAAAAAAAAACAGAAGAATAATGGGCTCTAACCTTGATAGGAAGTAAATCGTATCCAGATCTTGCAAGAGAATCAACAATAACTTGATGACCAGGAATCCAGCATAATCTTATATTAATACCCTAATACCCCGAATTATTCTTTTATTTATTACTGACATTTAATTGTTCATATATGATGATTCTTTCTTTGTTTATATTGTCTAGAAGACCAATAGACGTCATTTTCTTAAATCGTTAATGCTGTTTCATTAATTAGTAGTTAGAATTCTTTTCAGCTGTCCACAAGAACGAGAACCACGGGATTACTCGAAGCTGCCCGTGTCCTCAGTAAGCCACTGAGGACCGGAGGAACAACAAGAGGAGCCTCAGGTTAAACTGCCCGAGAGTACATATTTCCGAAGGCTGTAATATTCTGTAATAACAGATATATTTGTTTGCGCCATTTGTGACGGTGGCTAGGACTCTCCGTTAGCAGCATCACGAGCGAGAGTCTATCACAAGGAGAACTCCAAAAAATGAAATGCGATCTAACCAGAACTATTCAAACAAACTGGAAAGGAATTCCAATTAGCATCAAAGAACCTAAATTCTCCAATAAGAAAGTTTTTGCCGTAAGAAAGAGGAATGATGATCTTGGCCTGGAAGAATAAAAGGAAAAAAAAACTATATTCAGAGTCAACTGTTTCCTAAGTAGGAAGAGGTGGCGTTCCAATTGGTAACAGAGAAATCAGCGGTGGTACGGAGCTACACGAAATCTATGGATGGAATGGACCGTGCAGGCCAATATGCATCCACATATAGCTTGCTTCGAAATTCTTTGAAGTGGTGGAGAAAACTTTTTTCCTGGGGATGGAATTCTTCCTCAGAAAATTGTATTTTATTTGTATTGTAAAATACATGTCCCTTTAAGTCTTATTTCTCAAAATGCAAATGCAAGAATGCAGAATTCCAACAAACATAAAAATACAATAGTCATTTCAAATCAGAAGTGATTACGATTATTAGAAAGAAATTGATAACTTACTTTTCTGGTAACTTTAAAACATTGGCATGCCTTCTTTCCTCGTCACTATCATCGGATATGATTAGGTCTTCACGAATGTCACTAAAATAAAAATTTAAGGATAAAATAGACGATAAAAATTTAACATCAAAACGCACAACACTTAATCATTTCCATCTTCTTGTCAGAAAAAGTAGAATACCTTTATTGGTAGAACTTTTAACATAACAATATTCTTTCTTACAATAACAAATTTTACAAAAAAAATAAGATAATAAAATAACTACAATTAAAAACAAACCCAAAATCCATCGTACCTCCTAATGTTCCTTCCACAAGAAGGGATATGCAATTTTCTCCTTTACTAGATTTCTTGCTCTCAATTCCCTTACTCATTCCTTCTCTTCTCAAATGTTTTTTTTTCATTATCCTTATACCTTTTATTCCTCCGCGCATCACATTCTTTTATTCCTCCCAAACACATTCTTATATTCCTCGCCAAACATTTTTGTTCATCACTCCAATTTATTCCAGTAGATGCATTCACGCAATGCTCGCACCTTTCCTCATCTCCTCCATATATCCCCTCACTCTCATTCATCCAATATCTGTTTCTCATTTCCACATCTAAACCGCGCAATCATTCTTCTTTTTCCATGCATACGCCATACACTCTTGTATATCCTCCCCATTCATATATTGAAACATTTCCTATTATATCTCCAATTCCTCAATATTTTCCATCTTTCTTGCACCACAATTTCAGTCATCCGGATCTCAACTTCATTTACACCAAATCACACATTTCTGTATTTCCTCCCCTCAAGCGATATTCACACAAATCGCATGGAAATGGCACCTTCACAAGTTCTCAACTCTTATTACTCCCATGAAGCAAAGTACAGAAAAGCCACCGAGCGTTCCAATTATTCCACACCCCAACTGTTATCAATCAGATCATGTTCAACCAAACAAAAACGTCGAATTCGATATTCCGCCATCAAATTCTGAAAAACGTTTAATTCTCCTTCAAAAGATTTTCCAAGCAATGCAGCTCCCAGTCAATAATCTCCCACAAATCATTTGCAAACAAGAAGAGGACCACTTCCAATCAATATGATGAACCCCCCCCCCCTCTCTCTCTCTCTCTCTCCTTGAGTGAATGCACGAAGGAATAAAAGATATACGGATAATACAAAAAAATATTGACGAGAGAAGAAAGAGGGAATGAAATAAAGCGAAAGATTCCATATTCCTTGAAGAGGAGATTTTGATTTTGTTTTCTTGTTTGTTTTTCTTTGTGTCTTCTTTTTTGTAATATGAGCTGATAGTATGTTGCAAGTTGTTTTGTTATTGTTTATGCCAATAAAGGTTTTTCTGATTCAACACAAATTAAAATACACTTACTTCGAAGGCCGAAATGACGATTGCGATGGTTTTTCTCTTCCTGTAACATAAAAAAAACAATAAGCAAAATAAAATAGTCACAAAATATATTCTTCTTAAGCGATTGCTATATTTTATATTGTTAATTTGTAATATTTCCAAACTCTAAAATATGTTGCTTTTTCATATATTCAAATTTAAAATAATATATAATTACAGTGCATCCAAAAATGTTACACAATAATATACTACATTCCCTGAAGCCTAAGATTTGTGTTGTAGCTACTGTTTTCAATTTGAGTGTATTCCAGACCGGCTGGATATGATTACTACTGAACATATAAAGGCGATGAGACACCATGGTATTGAAATCTTGCACTGATTATGTACCACTGTCAAACAGTTTCAGCAATTTAAATTAAGGTTGCAACAATGGTGTTTTCGTAGTACTAAGTTAGACAGAGCCCTCTCTTAGATGCTAACGGCAAGTTTCACTTCAGTTATGTTTTGCTCGAGATTTAAATCAAATATGTACGCAAGTAATAGTATTATATTGTACGAGGAACATACATCCGCTTTAGATAGAATCAATACTCTATATAAAATTACATTTTGATTGTATTACGCTTTTTAATCTCTTTGTATTTTTAAATTGCGGGGCGAAATTTTTCTGGGCGGGGACGAGTATAACGCCGAATATATTTAAAAGTTATTTTTCTTCTTTTGTATAGTATAACAACACATAAAATTATTTATCTTCTGTTTATTATTCTGTATAAAATTCAAAATAGCTTGATGTTTTGAAGAGTTCATTCAGGTCAAGTTCAAAAGTAATTTGATCATCGTGTTTCCTTAATGGATATCTTTAGGTTAAGATATAAAAATATGAAAAACCTTATAAATATAGTGAACTCATCTTTAGAGGAAAAGTACCAGACGACTTAAAAATGTCTACTAGGATACCAATTAAGTAGGTACAAAATATGGAAAATGCAGAAGAATTCATAGCGATAAATATACTTCCAACAGTACGGAAAATATTAGTAAAAGTTTTATTCGACTAACTAGTAGAATATGTTGTTAGAAATAAATTATACTAAGGTTCGGATAATTAAACTCAACTAATATAGCATGAAGTACTACGAATATAAAAAGTTCGAACATCATGGCTTAATAGTATTCAATAGGGATCATAATACCCTACAACAAAATATGACGAGATCTTATTTTCTTCATAAATTCACAAATTCTGCCATACAATAATGCAATGCAAATTTGCTACGGTCAAACAGTTCCAGCGATATATGTTGCAACAATGGTATTTTGGTAGCACCAAGTTACGCAAAGCCCTCTCTTAGACGTTAACGACAAGCTTTATTTCAGTCATGTTTTGCCCAGGATTTAAATCGAATATGTACGCAAGTAATATTATTATATTGTACGAGGAACATATATACGTTTTCGATAGAATCAATACTCTATATCAAATTGCATTTTGATTGTATTACGCTTTTTAGTCTCCTTGCATTTTTAAATTACGGGTAGAAAATTCTTTGGGCGGGGAAACGCGAACTACGCTCGTAAGTTATTTTTCTTCTCTTGTTTATTATATTGTATAAAATTCAAGCATAGCTTGATCAATGTGAATTGAAATGCGATTCAATTTAGCCTTCTTTTAAATATTAGTTAGGTTAGGTCGAAAGTCTTCGAGATACTGAATCCGCTTTACGTACGTAAAATACTCATAAGTCATGACGGCAAAATTCTAGGTAATGTTTAGTTGTACAAGCATTACTGTCAAACAATCAAATTAGTTGTATAAATTAAAATTATTTAAACTTATTAATAGATGTCATGTAAAAATAACTTCGTCATTAGTATGTAGATTGAACGACTCACACGGGAACAATTAATTCATTGTAGTTATCTAACGTAATACAAAATATTCTTATATATCGATTATTGATTGTCGCTACGAATCTATGTTTGGTATCATTTTAAAGAGAATGACAACGGCCATCAAAATGTATAAAAATGTGCAGGGTGGTACTAAAAAGGTTTTTATTACTCAAAATCAGCGCGGTGCATTCAATTGCATTGGCAAAATTGATCTCTTTTATATGTTCCCCAATTTTAATTATTGGACCTCTCATAGGAACCGAGATATATAAAGTAGCACATTTAAAGTCAAATTTCTCTTAAAATTGCGTGTCCGTTTTTTTCACCTTGCTCAATTGATAAAATATGTTTAATAAGTAAGTAAAATTTGTTACCTAATACATGTATTTAAAGCTAAATAAAGAAACATTTATTTATTTAGCTTTAAATACATGTATTAAATTATTTAAAATTACTCTCCTATGTAATTTTGCGCATAACAATTAACTCTATGAATAGACTATACCCCAAAAAATATTTTTAAGAAAAATAAACATTTTTTTACATGAAAATTATAATTTAGGTGATTTAAATCAAACCATGACTTAAACGAGGAAAGTTGGTTGATATTTCACAAAACAAATGTCTTAAAAAACGGCTAGTTCAAGATGTATGGAACTATTTCACCCATTATTATAAGGGATCATCAGCACCTTCTTTATTAGAACCATCATTGTTGAAAGACACGACACCGACTGTTTGCAGCCGGATGTTTGTAGAAATGAAACTTCGTAATATTTTATTATTTGTAATATTTTATTATTCTCAACTTTTTGAATTTGTTTAGTTTTTTAAAATTTTTCTTGTATTATTTTTATCATTTTTTTAATTTTTTTAATTAAATTTTTTTTAATTCTTTTACTATTTTTTTGTCTTTTTATCTGTTTTTATTAATTTTTTTATTGTTATTATATATTTTTTATTATTTATTATTCTTAATTTTTTTATAATTTTTCATTACTTTTATAATTTTGAGCATTAAAATTTTTTTGAATGTTTTTAATTTTCTTTATTTTTAATTTTTTTACTTTTGTATTCTTATTATTTAATTGTTTTTATCTGTTTGTTTTTATTAATTTTTTTATTCTTTTGCTTATGTTTTTAATTTGTTTTTATTTTTATTTTTTTTTAATTTGTTTATGTTTATGTATTATGTTTTTTAATTTTGTTTGTATTTATTTGTTTTTATTAATAATAAAAACAATGATATTTTTTATTATTTTTGTTTATTATAAATTGTTATAGGAATTATAGCACCCTAAATGAGAAGTAGCTGAAATAAGCCATCATTGAAGCACCTGTCTCTGCCTTTTGAAGGTTTTACCACATCCTATGTAAAGAAAAACTAAAAAATGCGAGCCAGTTGCTGTTATTTTTTTTTCCGTAAAAATAAATATAAAAGTTCTACAATGTTTAATTAGAGTAAGTTTAATTATATTAAAATTTTATTGACTAGTTTGAAAATCTCAAACACATTAAATTCTAAATTTATTCTTGTCACTAATTTTATTTAAACAAAACTAAATTAACGAACAGATTAATTTTTATTAGCAATTATCATATTTACTAGAAAATAGATGTTAAAATTTATTGCATGCTAATATTTATTTTCATGAATATAGTTGATAAAAATAATACAGAGTTTAACTATTTATTAAATTATCTTAAAGAAATAATTATTCGATCCCTTATTACATAGTTGAGTGGGTTAAATCAGTAGAAATGAAATTTATTCATCTAGTAAAAACTCACTCTGCTATCTTCTCACATAAATAAACGTGACAATACATTGAATCCATTTAAGAATTTGGCAACTGTGCGAAAGTACTGTATAAAAAGGAAATTCCTATAAAACAAAATATTCACGATATGCACTTCGGAACGATGATCATTGATGGGTGTTCCGTAGTTTAATTGGTAGCAACGTTGCTTCTCCGCTCGTCGCATTATTTGAAATTTAGATGGACAAAGAATAAAGAAAACAAAGAACAGTGGAAAGATATAGTAAGAAGATAGACCGACAGACAAATATAAATACACACGTGCATTGGAGGCAATAGATTGTGGAAAGTACGAATTAGAAGGAGATGAATATAATACGTATGCAAAGTATCATGACAAAGATAGGTGCATTTAATTTAAATTATAATATGTAGAATTCCTACGTGCTGATATTTGAAAAGTTGCCACATACTGTATGTGAGCAGTTCATTTTGAAAGTTGGTCTAGAATTGAAGATCATCACTGGAGTAATGTTGAAAAAGAACATTGAGAGCAATTTTCAATTAAATGATAATTCTATAGAATTACTAACAATGGAACAATCATTTTTCAATAATAAAACAGACTTCATTTCATGAAAAATGGAAGAAGCACGGTACATATATAAATTGAGGAAAACTACGTCATCCATTGGACATAAAATGTCTTCTAAATTTAGCTGGTTAATTTGAAAAACCAGAGAAGCAAAGATAAGATGCCGTAGGCTAACCCTATAAATTGAACCTGTCAAGACATCAGTAGGTAAGGGTACGGCCTGGGCCATACAGATGCAGACTTGATTTCGATTACTCAACAACCCCGGTCTAACACACAGAGAGATATAGGGACGTCTGAGCCGTACATGGCGTGGGCCATGTATCTTGACTAGTAGGCGACCGCAGCTTCTAAGTCGTCAGCCAAACCTTGCATAACTCGTTCTAAACGTAATCTTCTTCTTCTTCTTCTTCTTCTTCATGCTGTCATTTGTGGGTATGCTATGCTAGCGTCGAGCTCATCACGCTTATAAGGTATAATATAGTAAGATATTAACGAATTCTTCGAACTGTACTGAGCAAAATGTGTGTGGGCAATAAAATGGGCATACCGCTGTCTGAATCGTTGGTTGCTTATAGTGTTGATAAGTACCAGATGTATGTAAACCAAAATGTTATATCAGAGTATGTAAACAAAAATAGTGCGAAAGCGGGCAGGTAATGTAAATTTATGCATTGTTGGTTTGTAAATTTATGCATATACAGTGCTTCGCATTCAGCATTTATTATAATAGCTAAATATGTAAACAAAGAAGCGTATGGTCTATTGTAGAAGCACGTGGTTACCGACGTCGACGTCAATAGCAGTTGAGGTTATAAATATGTATACACACGGCACGATTTTTCATTTATAATCGACCCCATGTCAAGGTGGAGGTATATTTACAGCAATTTTCAATGCAATATTATATTAATGTTTTTCCGGTATAGGAATAATAGAATTTTATGAGAAATTTGAATTACATTAACTTGTCTATATATAAATATCTACATTTACAATGACAAGCGAGGTTTCGATATATCAATTACACCGCTGCAATATTATATTAATGTTTTCGGTATAGGAATAATAGCACTATTATGAACAATTTTGATTACATCAACATTTCTATATATAAATACCTAAAATCTAGCGAGATGCCAATTGAATCATATAGAACAATTCGATACGATATATAGATATGTTAAACCAAATATCAGTACCAGGATTTGTCAACAGGGCTTTAAAGCTGGAACCTGCCAGGAGGTGGAGCCGGTGTTTTTACAGGAAAGGAAGTTGGAGGCTGCAGCTAAAATATTTGGCAAATTTTGATATTGGCTCGCACGCACTTTAAACTAAATATCATTTAACTTGAATTTGTTAAATCAAAATAAGGATAAAATGAGCCTAGAAGGGCAAGATCTGTCACCCATACTGGAGAATCGTCCCTTGGGCTTCTTACTATAGAGGTTCTTGGTAGAATTTTGAAAATCGCAAGTCGAACAATCGATCAAATCCCCCCACACTCTTCCTGTGTTCGATATTAGATGAAAAGTTGGATCACATAATTTCTTACTAAGAATTTTCTTATCCAATCAAACGATTAATAATATAAACTAGTTAGAGAGTCAACATGATCTCACAATTCTTCAAAAAAGAAACGACTTTTTCATTTGATGTGATCAGTTAAAAATTAGTTGAAAATATGCCTACCCATAAATCACCTAAAAATCGCCTACTCATGAATCCCCCGGTTTCCGTATATGACAAGGGCGGGGGCCAGCTCTGCTGTTCGCTATACCGCGACATGCGGCAGCTCTTGCCTCAAGTTCTAAGTGGACCGTCTGACGTGTTTCGCACCCCAGGCACATGGTAAACGAAAAAGCACATGGTGAAACCCGTCCCCCAAGTTTGGTGCAAAAAAATTCTAATTTTAAAGCTGACAGCTCCTTTGCCAATTTGCGGCCGCTTCTGAGTCACTAAACCTTAATAAGAGGGTTCTGGTTGATAGAATACTATTGTTTATAAAACAATAAAATCTGAAACTAAAAGTTAGGAGAAAAATCTATAGCATAGAATTTGTTGTTTTGAAGACTACGTTTTTTGTTTTTGCGGCCCATTTCCTTGAAAGTAGTTTTGGTAATTGTTTTATTGTATCGAAAGTTTCTTTAATATCAATGCAGTTAAACAAGTTTTAAAAAAACGAATACGTAATCTTGGGAGTAATTAAACCTTGAAAAAAAATTGTACTACCTTAAATATCACGGTTCCTATGGAAGTTGAAAAAATGAAACTTAGGAATCTTATTTAAGACTTAGTGAGAACAATTTGCCAATATGCGGAATTACATATACTGAGCTGATTTTGAGCAATAAAAAAATTAAAAAACTTTTTAGTACCACTGTATATTTTTGTACATTTTGATAGCCCTTGTAATTCTCTTTAAAATGATATGACTGGTCAAAATCTATTGGCTCCAAAGAATATCTTAAAAATTCTCCATTGGTTACCATCCTAACCGGAAGTCAACATAAAAATACGCCCAACTCTTGAACAATAGCGTATAGAACAAAAAGAATTTTTATTGATTATGTCAACTCCAAATTATCGTAACACATCAAAGTTCTAAATGGCCACCTTGCGAAAAATTTACATAGATTTTAATTGAATGCGGATGACCTGTGTGCGTTGTTATGTTTGGGTACGAACGTAATATGTAATTGCGCTAGACGTCACAAAAGTCACGTAGACGACAACAAAATTTTGAACAGAATGTAATTCCTCTTCATAGGAAGGAACGCATATAATGCGCAATGACATATTCAAATAAAACTGTTCGTGACTTTAGAGGGCGCTGCTACAAGGCGTTCAATCCGTATTGTTTGATGTCGGTTCAATATATTACTAAATTTATTTATTTAGATGAGAGAATTTCTTTATTCCTCTGTTGCATCCCTTAAGTACCAAATCCATAATGGGCGGTG
>WYDF02001892.1:0-14087 GCA_009867245.2 Adranes taylori
GATAAATTATAGTTACCTTCCTCCTATAATTACCGACCTCGTTACGTGAGTTGCCTAGATTCGATCAACAACGCAAAACCATTGTTTGCGCTGGGGATCGAACCCGGGACTATGCGGTGGAAGTCATGCATCTTAACCATAACGCTACGGCGTCGGCTTGACTCAATATTGTGCATGTTGCATACTTCTATTTCCTATTTCTTTTTAGCTTCTTTTTCTATTTCACAAGTTGAGTATAATGTTCTTTTTAATAAGAAGGAAGTAAGGTAAAATGAAAAGGTTTAGATTACTGTTATATATATTATCTAATAACTCCTATATTACTCTACTCTGTATTCATTAATAATCTCTCCTCCTATTTTACTATATTACTCTAGTAGAGTAATAACTCCTATATTACTCTACTCCTACTGAAACCACTGTTCCTAAATTCAAATATTGAGTTTGTACCAATAAGATACTACTACTTTGCTGCTCTAACTAAAATCATTATTCTGGAACCACTATTTCACATACAATGTTTGTATCATTGAGTAAGTAATAAATAGAGATATTAAACTATGTTAATTTTCTGACTACGAAAAGTGCGTCGATGGATAGATGTTACTCCAATTGCTATCTGACTGTGGACGCACAAAGTAATAGCTACCAGTTCAATCTTTTTCATCAACTGCTGTTTCATACAATATAATATATGGTTTATTTATTTGAACATAGTATAAGACAGCCTTGCCAATTTGTGTTTTGTAAACTTATTTTTAAAAAGAAATATGATTCTAGTTTTCTATTTATACATATTAAAATAGAATAATAATAATAGTTATTCAATTGTGATAGAAATATGGAAATCGTATTTCGTCAATGAGATTTTATATCAAAATAAATGTAAGTATAAGTGTCTGACACTTCTACAAGACTGTCCCTTTCCCTATATTTATTTTCAATTTCTTCAGCATGCTTTACATTTTCCCATAAATTTCCAGGCAAGTTTGTTATGGCTGTTTTACATAATTCTACGACATCATTAATTTTAAAAGAATTAGTGGCTAATTTCCTCTCGATATAAACCTCGATTAAAATTGGGGATTATTGAGAGAGGCCTATGTTCAGCAGTGGACGAGAAACAGGCTGTTTGATGATGAGTCTGTCTGGCTACATGTTCTTAATATTTGCCCAAATTAGCACAATTGTGTGAAATTCATGGTATGCAACTAGTAACCATAGCAACTTTACTTTATAGCCTCTAATTTCTTCAACAATTTTGTCTAACAAATAAACTATAGGTTGGTGAAATTTGTTAGCAGTACCAGCAGTTCCGGTTTTAACATTTTTTCAAACCTATGTATATCTGGAGGAAATTTGACATTATTTTTCTCGAACCACTTAATAATATCTATTTTCCTCCAAGCCGCGGTTGGGTTTCTATAATCTCGATAATTCATAGGTGTAGTAAAGAGCCTGGTTAATCACTATTGCTTTAACCAGGCTCTTTACCACACCTATGAATTATCAGGTGATTTAGTTAGAATTTGTCAAAACCATTCTTCGAAATGAGCCGCATTCATCTCCTCATGATAATCAGAAGATTTTTTATTTCCAACAAAACATTTGAGTCCACCTTCAAGAAATCAGTCATCGGACCGTATGTGTAAAATAATTACTCTTTTACCAACACCAGATGGCGTTTCGATATTTCCACGATAACCATTAATTTTTTGAACATATTCTCGGTATATATTAGCCCGAACAGTATGAATTTCAACTTACGCCGACGAATCAAATTTCTTAGAGTAATTCGCGCCAGACCAAGTTTCATCGGTATAATAAATTATCTGACATAGAAACTTTATTTCTCTCAAAAAAAAAACAGCTCTCTTAGCTGAAAGTGGTGAACTCTCCATAATGACAGGTTTTTCTTAATCTACATATACTTAAATTTAATTTCCCGTAATAAATTGTATATCGTCCTCTCGGAACATTCCAGAAAGTTTTGAGCTTCATCCATCAAAGTACGATGTAACATTGAAACGGTTGGATTTTTTTCCGAATAGAAGTTCATAACAGTTCTTCTAACAATACCAAAAATTCTACATATACAAATTATTAAAATTCTACTTCTAGAGCTAGAAAATTCTACTTCTAGTTTATGTTAAGAGTCTTCATAATCACAATAAAATACAATATACCAGCTCCAAAATTTAATTTTATTTATTTTATTAATTATAAAATAATAGTGGATCTATCCGGATTTCGAAGGTACAATAAGGTCCCCCTCATTCAAGATCAAAGCTCAGACTTTTCTTCATACAAAAAAGAAAGAAAATGAACATAAATTTCAAATGTAACTCTATAATCACCAACATACATGAATTAAAATGCATTTACTTCGAAAGTTATTCTTCTAACTAAACGTTTCATTAAAAGGGATACGTTGTGTCAACAATGATTCATCCCTGGAGTTGAAGGTTTAAACTTTTTAATAATCTATTATTAAAATAATTATTAAAATAATTTTTTGGGTTTCTTTGACAACTCCCACAAGACATATGGGTGTTTGATGTGCATGTGGATAAATTTATTTTTAAAACCTGAATTTTTTTCGCTAGAGGACAGGAGTGGGTTGTCTAGCCACAATGGATTCGAGATGTTTTCTGGTAAAAAGATGAATACTTTCTGCAATTGTTTGTCCTGTGCTGGGACTTAAAAATTAATGTCTAAAATGACATGGAGGAACTCCAACAAATTTCCTAATGTACAGTATAATTTGGATAGTTTTTTGAGGATAATTCCTCCAGATATAAACTTGGTGTTTAAAGACAGAGTTATTAATTTTTCAAAATTTAGATTCAGTGAAACGCGGGTAGAATTTCTAAGCATTTTATTAAAAACAGACTTAAATTTTACAAAAAGTAATATTAATAGCCTTTCTTTTTTATCAGAAATTGTCTCAGTCTTTGCTGAATTGTCGTCATCGCAACACTCTGTCATTAATAATACCGTCCTGGGGGAAATAAGAAATGCTTATAAAACAGTGGTTGGTCATAGGTCAGTTGATGCATATATGAAAGCCTTTAAGGATATTTCTTCCTTTGTAGAATTATTAACTTAACGTTGATTAAAGCGGATAAAGAGAACGCTTTGGTGATATTAAATCATATTGATTATGTCAATTTGGTTGAAAACTCATTACGAGAAGAATAATTCTTCTTAGTCACATCTGATCCGTTACCTAAAAGTAAGAAAGATTTAAGTCATATTTTAAAAAACAGACCGGATTCGTTAAAGTATACCAAATTAAGGGTTCTATCGAACTTCAAGATTAGTTCACTACATACTTTACCCAAAATCCACAAGATCAAAGATTTATATTCAATTCATTTAGATAACCTAGATTTGAAATTCCGTTCCATCGTCTGTTTCATTGGGAACTTAACTTACTAAGTGGTTGAACCAAAAATTGGAAAGACTAATTTCGTTTGAAAAACCATATTCCAATTCCTTTATTCCAATTTCCTTTATAACTTGTTGAAATTCTGCATGGAACGGAATTATTTTTGTTTCAATAACAAAGTTTACAGGCAGAACACGGGATTAGCGGGATTAGCCATACATGAGATTCTTGTTTGGGCTGATGCCACGTAACGACTCTCTAAACAATAGAATAAGTCCTCACGTCATTCTAGGGTCGTGTGACCGAAGTAAACTCAAATTGCCCAGGATTAGGCCTTTTGCATTTGACTTGCTAATTCTTCAACTTTGGCCTCGCAAGTCGGTAGGGTCGTACTATAGTTTATTAGGGAGGACCTGGCATCTCCCATGACTCCAATGATGA
This sequence comes from Adranes taylori, assembly GCA_009867245.2. NCBI lineage: Eukaryota > Metazoa > Arthropoda > Insecta > Coleoptera > Staphylinidae > Adranes > Adranes taylori. The sequence goes on from WYDF02001892.1 coordinate 3,833, forward strand.
GGACTACCAATTTGATGGAACGGCGGGGATATTGGATCCTTAGCTCGCAAAGCAAATTCTTATATTTAGCCACTCAAATTTGGCGATGAAATGATAAAATTGGCCATGCATAGGTTTATCCCTATGCCATAAGTCTATCGATGGCGTTGTTTGAATGTAGCCAATTCTGATTTTCGAACTACCTTTTTGGCAGCCTCGATGTCTAACTTCATCACATTCATTGCTTCACCACTATTAGCCAGCATATCTGTTGAGAACGATAGTCCAAGGGATTCAGACGCTTTTCTTGTAGCCTTATATAGAAATAACCCCACAGCCATGTATCTTCAGTTTCAATATTTCCTGGGGAGAGATTTTTTTGTACGAATTTAGATTCAACTTTCGTTGTTCTAAATAGGTCTCATGTTCTGGATGCGAAAGCTTCATACATAGTATATGTTGAGCTGTCTCGCCTTTCTCCAGACATAGCCTATACTCTACTTCGGTAGTATGAAGGCCGATTTTTTCCATGTGTACCCTTAGAGGTGCCTGTCCTGTTACCAGGCCACTTATCATTTTGACTTTATTCCTGCCAAGTTTTAGCATATCTAGGGCTTTGTTCTTACATGGATTTCCTATAAAGCACTAACTGTGTGGTTTTCCTGCTGATTTTGCCCAGCAGTTCATGTGTTTGATTGGTCCAGTTTTTATAACTTCTTATGGAACTAGGTGGACTTACCAGAGCCGGCTCCGGACCAATAATGGTGTGCTAGATGCCCTCTTTGCTAATGTATCATCTATCTCGTTGTCTACAATTCCCCTGTGTCCTGGTTCCCTTAGCAGTGTAACTGAGTTGGTCCTAGGCAATCTGCACAGTGCATTTATGTATTCTTTCGTCAATCCAGACACGTTTCTGACGTTGTTAAGTGCCTGAAGTGCTCCCTGACTGTCACTTACTATAAAAATCTGTTTTTTGTTGTATTTACTTTTGATGTTTTCCTATTGAGAATTGCATATATTTCGGCCTGAAAGACTGTTGCAAATCTGTCTAAAGAATAGCACATTCTACATTTCGGTCTTTCTCCGTTTATTCCTGCTCCCGTATTTACAGAAGGCCTTGAACCGTGTGTGATCCAGACTAGAGCAGACTCCGGAAGGATAGGAGGGTCTTTTCACCACAAACCTGAGTCTATGATGACCTCATAGTTTCTGTGTATTTGTAGACTGTAGATATTCAGCCCGATTTCATTTCAAGTATTTCATCCTGTAATATTGTCTATGTTCTTTAAGGGTGTTAACTTGACTTTAAAATGTATCTAAACATCATGGATATTTACTTCATTGAAACATAAAAACAGCAACTCTCATACTTAGCTGCTATAGTTTTTTGAATTGTATAATTTAGGTCTTAAGGATATTACAAATGAATCAAACCTGGATGGGAATTAATACATTAGTCACATCATTCATTGAACTGTCATGTCAAAGAGTTTGAAAAATTGTTTCACTCTTTCTCTATCGTTCAGATTATGCTGGGACAAATGTGTGAAAGTGGAATATTTTTGAAAATAATAAGAATCCTGTTTTACAAAGTAAAATTTAAAGTTTAACAGTTAATTACCGATATTCGGGGGAGGCACAGGGGCGTTGGGCTAAAGAACTATATAGTTTGTAATAAATACAAAATTTCTGGTTTTAAATATAAATTTATCACACATGCACACCAAACACACATGTGTATTGTGGGGGTCGTCAAAGACACCCAAAAAAATATTTTAATTTTGTTACTATCTAATAGATTAATACAAATTTTGTTAGAAGAAAAACTTCCGAAGTAAATGCCTTTTAATTAAGTGATTACTTGGTGATTATATAATAATTACATTTGAAACCTATGTTCATTTTCTTTCTTCTTTGTATGTAGACAGGTCTGAGATTTGATCTTGAATAAGTGGGTCCTTATTTTAGCCCCGAAATCCGGATAGATTCAGTCTAATTTTATATATACTTAATGAAATGAAGAAAATTAAATTTTGGAGCTGGAAAATTGTCTATTATTAGAATTAAAAAAATTCAAAGAACATAAAAAAACAATAAACCGATTTATCAGCCCTCTTGTCCCCAGCCCCTCAGGAGAGCAGAGAAAGGTGCCTTCTTACCCCAACCAATCACTTGTTACACTTCCTTTCCCTTATTGCTCCTTTGGAGAGTGTGTTTGGGAAATGTGGGCAGGGGGTAGGCATAATGCGAAAGATTAGGGGAAAAAAATAAAGGGAAGGGGAGGGTAGAGAAGAGAGACAAAGCAATAAAAGTGGTGGTACGATGCTTTTCAGAGAAAACCCGACGGAAGCAAAACGATTTGAATATTTAGTTTTATATTACTTACCTTTAAATGTTTCGACAAAAATTATTTTTGATCTACCACTTCTGTGTTGAGGTGCGCACAATTCTCAACGATTACTCTCTGCACAAATGCGTTGACCAGTTCTTGGTGAAAGTTCAAGGCATTTTGATGTTCTACCAAGAAAGTTATTGGTATTAATATTCTGCACTCCAATTTCTTTCTCGCACTCAAAAACTTTTCGCGCAGGCACAACAACTTTGTTTTCCTCTAAACTTAAAACTTATCTTCCACTCATCTTTTCTATAATTACACAAATTCAAAATTGCTTTTAACAACTATAGCAACACTAACAGGGAAAATACTTAAATTTATACGTTGAACATGTAGAGCCAGCCATCATATTGTGTAACCAACATATAAAGATTAATCCTAAATAAAAATGTAAATATACGTCCAATTCTCCAGGTATTGTGTAGAGATATGCATGTGCTTCATATCATTGGCTAAAACAAGCCAATTATATTCCAGAAACATCGGCTTGTTTGTACCTTTGAAGCATTCCGATGTTTGAATCTTTGGAACATGCCGATTTGGGATTTGTACATTGTTTTTCTGTACAGCGTTGGATGTTAACTACTGTGCGATTCCTATGTTGTTTAATAGATAGATTTACCAATTTTTGTAATAACTATTTAGACTTCTAAATCATGAAAATATATTTCAAAAAGATGCTTGTCTATGTTTAAGAATGTATGATATTTAATTAAATATGTTTGTTTTATGATATCATTCATTTGTAATGACAACTGTATTAATTTTTATTGATGTCATCTTGTCAACAAAATAGATTCTATGTGTTTTATTTGTATTTAAATTTATTTATTTGATGGCACCGTACTTGGTTTATTAAAGACGATTATGACTTTAATCAATTGAGGCTACCAACAATTGTTGTGTACTTAAGTGAATAGCGATAATGTGATATTTCACAACCCTTAATAACAATTTATAAATTTCAGCTACGTCCTAACTTAACTTTTATTACTTTGAGTCCGATTTAGTTGGATGAATTTTATCTGAGCATATATTTGATTAACCAGTTAGGGTTCATACAACCCCTTGGCACGATTTAAACGTGATTTAGTTACATTGCTCGCCTACTCCTGATATGATGCGCCTTCTTTATGTTTTCTTCTTCTATATTTACTTATGAAGATATTGTGTCACCCTAAGTTATTTTTATTAAATTTATTAATTCGTTCCGGTACGTATCTTAATAAAATTGCCAATCTATGCCGAACTTCCAATTATGATTAACTAAATAATTATAATACTTAACTACCTGAACCAAACTATCTACTTTTTACACATCATGAATCAAATCCGACGAAAATTGTAAATAATAATTTATTAAAATAATGACGTACAATTTACTTCGTATATTTTCTAAACAGGTGCAAACAACGGACTATTTATTACCCTAGGCGGCAATACTTAAGCTTTCGATCGTTGCGTACCACGAAAACTACTTATTCGAAATATAATAAATAAGAATTTTTGCCATAATATAAATTAGCATAAATTATTAGTTATAAATATTTATTAATTTTGTAAATATGCACTATTTTGCTTGTAATAGAGAAGTGAATAATACGTAATAGATAAACTCGCAGGAGTTAAAGGCTATCATTCTTTTAGTAATATGTCCCTCTGACTTCATTGTTGGGCCTCATCAGGTGTTGAATTTTCATCTTACCCACTTTACATAGGGTACAAAACATGGGGCGGCAATCAGCTGATAATAGTTCAGGAAAAGGTTGTACCTTACAAAATAATGAAATATAAATATTTCAATTATTTTGTATGGATGAGATATATTAATTTCACTTAATTGCCACGATATTTATATGTTTTTTAAATCCTGGAATAATATATATATATATATATATATATATGTATGTATGTATACATGCATGAAGGTGTGGGTATTCAGCTTGCTTACTGATGCACCTGCTCTTAGAAATTAATTTTCCCGCTTATTGCCTAATCAGTCTAATCATGGCTAGCATTTGTGCGTAGCAATGTTTCGTACTAACATGTTTCCTCTGTGTAATTAAGGCAGATCCATCATACTTGCTTCCTATATTCGGACATGTCATTTTAACGACACGGATGTACGTATATATTGAAGTATGAAGGAATTATCAAACAACTTTTGTAATATATCTTATGTTTAAGAAATTTTTTAATTCTTGCAAACTTATTAATTATTGTATAACGATATATTTACTTTTTTACTTTACTTTAGCTGGCTCTACAGACCATTAAGATCCTTGGCCGCCACTACAACTTGATTCCTCCAGTCGTCTCTTGACATCGCCTTCCTCCTTCATTTAATTTCATTACGTCTTTCCACCTTATTTCTTGAATGGCAGCTATGCCAATTATATATCTCTCCAATTCATTCTGTAAGTTTTGGAATACCCCAGCTCTCAGTAGACTGAGCATATTCCATGTCGCTAATCTTAAATCGTTATTTTTCGATGCCTATTCGTTACCAATAAATCCGACCGGTTTCCTCTTGTTTTCGTAGTATTCGTTACAGTTTTTTACGATGTCGAGTTGTCAACCCTATGATCAACCGTTTGAGGGGGGGGGGTCTTTTAGTCCTGGGTGGCTACCTCTTCGGTCAGGGTTAGGTTCCTTAGCCTTTGTTGATCCCACAACAACAAGGCAGCAGTTTCCAATCTAGTATAGTATCTTCCGCTGGGTCCGCTGTTGGGAGGACGTTGTCCGCTGTTGTCCAACGTCCTCAACTCCCGTTAGCTTGTGGAACAAGCAGGTTTCCGAAAAGTCTTCAGTACTCTCTACCATATACACACAGTTCGCGAAATTATATCGCCTTCTAATGAATATGCCCTACCATTATGTCTAGCATTTGTAGATTACGAAACAGCCTTCGATTCAATAAAAACATTTACTGTCATCAGTTCGTTGATTCGTCCAAGGCGTCTCGACCACATATGTTGAACTGATTCAAACCATCTACGCAAAAGCCATCTTGTGTGTAAAGTTACATCAAACTACGGATGAGTTTCCAATCCAAAAAGGTGTACACCAAGGTGAAATCCTTTCTCTAAAATTGTTTACTGCAACCCTAGAGGAAATGTTTAAATTCCTTGACTGGGTCAAAAGTGGTATTAACAAAACTGATTTAAGTATTAACTCTTAAATCAGTCATCTACTGTTTTCTTACGATATTGTGCTTATTGTTCATACGGTGACAGAATTGAGTCAGCTACTCAATGAACTCATTGAGTCAAGCAAGCAAATTTGTCTTCTCCAAAACAAACATCATGTCTACTTCTCAGCTAGAACATTTAGATACCTGTCTGGATCGTAACAAACTAGAGTATGTTGATTCATATGTGTACCTAGGACAAGAAATTACTATGGATGGGAAATTCATCAGGGAAATAAATAGAAGAGCGAGACTTGCTTGGATATCTTTTGCAAGGCACAACAAGATATTTAAGTATAGCTCTTCATATGAAATCTTGGTAGTGAGCCTCTTCATATGAGTCTTCAACCAATCTGTTCTTCCAGTTTTAACATACGGTTGTGAGCCATGGACATGAAAAAGCCAAACTATGCAACAGCACCGCACCACACAGAGAAGCATGGAGAAGTGTATGCTGGGCATTACACTAAGAGATCGACATAGATGTGAATGGCTACGTAGCAGGACAAATGTACACGACATTTTAGAGAGAATTTACTCTTTAAAGTGTGACGAATTCGTAATTAGTATCTTCGCGTAAAGTCATCGTCGGTGTCGTAAATCGTTTTATATGATTCCATCTTTGAAGCCATTTAAAAAAGTTGGCGAGAGTTAATTTGTAATCCTTTCAAAGTTTCGACACTTGTGATCGATCTCTTCCTTCTTCTAAATAAATACATACTTTCAAGTTTCTAAATACGATTTGCCATCTTTGCCACGATTTTGTGGCCATGATTGGTGCGCCTTGGTCGCTTAGGAAGCTGTGAAAGTGAAACCAGCACTAATGATGTGTGGTTTTTGATGATTACATTGCATTTTTTCCACAATCTTTCGGATATCCTCTTTTGGATAGCTTTTTAATGTCAATGCACTTTTCTCTATTTATTTCTCCCATTTCTATGAGATCTTTGGTTTGGGGCGCTGCTGCCGTCTGTGTGTTTCTAAGGAACCATGGAGAATCCAGTACCTTTCTGCGAAGTATGTTGTCCGCTATCTTATACCTTCCTTTTGCTTTTCATGAACCTTTACCCATAAGGTTCTGTGTCGTACTTGAGGATTAAGTACATTTTAAGATTTAGTACATATATATATATATATATATATATAAACTAGCAAGTCCCGTCGCAGCTTCGCTAGCGATATTTATAAATATCATCGCATCAATGTATACCATATCACGTATAAACTACCGCATTGACGCGACCTACGGCGCGGATAGCGTATTGTCGCGGCCATGAATATAAATTTTCATGGCGATCGGTTGAATGGTGTAAAAGTTGATGTGCTCTGCTGTTCGCAAGAATATTTTTGCCAAATTGCAACTTCCTAAGTGAATTGGATTCTGAAATACGGTTATATTAATTTTTGCTCAAGACGACCTCCGTTTTTACGCCTTCAAGAGCAGAAAATCAAAATTTCGTCATAGACCTATATAATGGATTTTAACGAAAAATATTCTTGCCAAATTTAGCTAATTGGTGTACGAGGTAGGGTTATTTTGATTCTTGTTTTATACGTCCCCCGCTTTTAATCCTTCAAAGCTGAAAAACTAAATTCCATCTTACACGTATACAATGGATTTTAACGTAGAATATTCTTGCCAAATTGCAACTTCCTAAGCTAATTGGTTTCTGAGAAACGGTGATTTACTTTTTGCTTTATACATCATCGACCTCAATTTTTAAGCCTTCAAAACTGAAAATAAAAATTTCGTTTTAAACGTGTCAAATGGATTTCGACAAAGAGTCGTTCAGCGAAATTTCAAGATTCTACGTTTAACCGTTTCCGAAAGAGCCTAAAGCTTTAACCCCCTTTTTAAACCCTTCTGGGGTCTAATTTCGAAAAATCCCCCATTGATGGTTACATACATCATGAGGTGCTTACCTTCGACAAATTTTCGCAGATCTAGGGGATTGGGCTGGATTTGAGGAGTCAGTCAGTGAGTGTATCAGACGTATCCTTTTATTTATAGAGATACGGCCCCCGCTTTTAACCTTTCAAAAGCTGAACATAAAAATTTCGTCTTACACGTGTCTAATAGATTTTAACGAAGAATATTCTTGCCAAATTACATCTTTCTAAGCTAATTGCTTTCTGAGATACGATAATTTGAATTTTTGTTTGATACACCTTCGAACACAGTTTTTAACCCTTCAAAAATCAAAATTTCTCCTACACGTAGATTTGAACAAAAAGTTTTTCAGCCGAATTTCAAGCTTCTACGTTTAATCGTTTCCTAAATAGCCTAAAACTGTAACCCTCTTTTTAATCATTTTTGGGGTCGATTTTCGAAAAATCCCCTTTTAGTGGGTGGTTACGTCATAAGGAGAAGCCTTTGCCAAATTTTCTTTTTAGGTGTACGGGTTTGAGCTGGGCGTTTATTAGTGTACTGGGTGTATCCTTTTATAAATATATATACGATCTCCGATTTTAACCTTTCAAACGCTGAAAAACTAATTCCATCTTACACGTATGTAATGGATTTTAATGAAGAATATTCTTGCCAAATTGCAACTTCCTAAGCTAATTGCTTTCTGAGATACGGTGATTTTAGTTTTTGTTTTATGCATCATCGACCTCAGTTTTTAACCCTTCAAAAACTGAAAATCAATGGAAATGGATTTCGATAGAGTCTTCCAGCCGAATTTCAAGCCTCTACGTTTAACCGTTTCCGAAAGAGCCTAAAACTTTAACCCCATTTTTAACCTCTTCTGGGATCTAATTTCGAAAAATCCCCTCTAAGTTGGTGCTTACGTCATGAGGAGAAGCCTTTGCCAAATTTTCAACTTTGTAGGTGTAGGGGATTGGGCTGGGTTTGTTGAGTCAGTTAGTGAATGTATCATGCGTATCCTTTTATATATAAAGATACGATCCCCGCTTTTAATCCTTCAAAAGCTGAAGATCAAAATTTCATCTTACACGTGTGTATTGGGTTTTAACGAAGAACATTCTTGCCAAACAGCAACTTCCTAAGCTAATTGGTTTCTGAGATATTTCTAATTTTAATTTTTGTCTTATACACTTTCGACTCCAGTTTATATCCCTTCAAAAACTGAGAATCAAAATTTCGTCTTACAAGTGTCGAATAGATTTCAACAAAGAGTCTTTCAGACGAATTTAAAGCTTCTACGATTAACTATTTCCGTAATAGCCTAAAATTTTAACCCCCTTTGGGGTCGAGTTTCGAAAAATCCCCTCTTATGCGCTATGTGCGCCCCTATGTGCGCTTATGTCATGAGGAGAAGCCTTTGCCAAATTTTCAAATTTCTAAGTCTAGGGGTTTGGGCTGGGCGTTGATGAATCAGTCAGTGAGTGAATCGGGCGTATCCTTTTATATATAGAGATTGCATACAGTACGATCAGTATAAAAATACCTATAGGGTATTTTTGAAAATTATTGTGTTTCAGAATAGCGGTCTCAGTAGATCTGTTACTCTTTCTTGACTACTCTTATGTTATGGGAAGAGGTCGCATTTTGAGAAAAACCTACTGGGAATATCTTATTTTTTTACTCTAATATTTTTATTATCTAACATGTTTAGAACACACTATGTGCTTGCATATAAAACTACAATTTTTCTTACGTCATCCTCAACAAACTTAAGACGCAACAAAATCAATCTACAGATGCTTACGAGTTTAGATAAACTAAGAAAGAAAGAATGGAAACGTTTTCAATACATCCGCGATATGAAAGTGTTTATCTGTACATGTGTCTTTTCTGATTCCCCTTGGGAAATTGACGAGTTATTCTGACATATTTTTTCACTCTTCTTCACTTATTTTGACGAAACCGCAACACACGATTTTTATTACTTCCTATGGTTACCGATTTTTATAAACTCTGCAAAACATACGCAACAAATAGAATGATGTATTACAAAGATCAAAACCTGTTCTGATCTTTTTCCGTTCGTATAAATTGATTCTTTAGAAATGTTGCTATATAAATCACTGTGATCGATAAACTTGTTCTTCAAATACACACCAGAATTTGGTGCTTCTTTAATTAAATGCAACAAGAATTTGCAGTTAGTTGTTGATTGCATTTAAAAGTGATAATAAAGAGTTGAATTAAATATAATTTAGATGCAAGCAGGTTACTTAGGCTATACATTATATTCTATATTTTTTGTTTTTTATGCAAGGGCTGATCGAAAAAATTAAATAGGTCAAAACAACTATAATTAATTTTAACTAATAATTAAAATAACCCAATTAGATCAAACATGTTTAATCTTTATTTTAGATATTAATTATATTTTATTAAATTAAAATGCTTTCTTTAATTTAATCCTCGATAGGTTTTAAATTGGTTTAGGTCTATTAAATAGGTTGAGGCGTCGGGTATCGAACTCGGTACCTCTCGCCAATATGATTACAAATATGTCTGTCAATATGCTTGCCAATATAAGAATCTGTCTAATACTAGATGATAACCCATCGTAAAACGACTATCCATTATCAAGTCAAATTTTATTTACCCAAATGAGTTGAGTTATTTGACACCTACCGGCGTTTTTCGTAACCCAAAAGAGTTGGATTATTTGAATCCTGTCGACTTTTTTCGTAACACAAAAGACTTGTGTTATTTGCCCTCTACCCTACCTTCATTTTTCCATAACCCAAAGAAGTTGGGTTATTTGACCCCT
>WYDF02001903.1:0-27485 GCA_009867245.2 Adranes taylori
ATGTACAATATATATATATATATATATATATATATATATATTGTACATTATATCTTTTAACTCATGATCCCAGTGTATTAGGTTTTGTTAATAATATTCTAATTTAATTCTGTTTTAACTCTCGCGCATACACTCTTTTCTATGGATACCGGTAGCGGCCCACATCATGATGTGTGTTGACGTTCACACGTTCTGTGGCAAGCAGCTAGAGATACACATGGCTCTTGGCGTATAAATAGGCGCGCTTTACGCATTTAGAGAGTAGTTTCCGATTTATTTCGAACAATTAAAATTAAAATTTCGAAAATATATCCGACCGCAGCCAACCGGTGAATCCGATCGGTGAAGCAGAGCAGCGACGCGAGTTAAAACGTAAGTTTGGTAAGAGACATTGTATAGCATATATAGTTTAGTATTTTGCATTTTGTTCTTTATTTTTCTTTTTGAATAGCTTCATTCAAAAAGAATTCTGTACATTCACATTTCGAAACTCTCCAATTTGTTCATTTCAGCTACTTTTAGAGTCAAGCATTTAGCAGCATAAAGTAGGACAGACAAGCTGGAGCATTTTACTAAACGTAGTCGTAGCTGCAGATTAATTTGTCGATTGTTGAACAGTTGCTTGAACTTCAGAAAATGAGTTCCAGCTATTTCAATGCCGCATTTGATGTCTTACTTGGAGTTCCAGTCCGTATTTAACCATGCATCCAGATATTTGAAACTGGTGACTCTTTCAATCTGCACACCTTCAACTGTTTTTGTTGCATTATCATAGCTGATATTTTTCTTGCTGTTTTCGAACTGTTTACTTTGAGATTGTTTTGTTTGCTGACTTCAACTATTCTCTTTATCAGGTTTTGTAGATCTTCTATTCTATCTGCAATCATGGTCGTATTATCAGCGTATCTCATGTTGTTGATGTATACTCCATTTACTTTGATCCCTTTCTCTTACTAAATCTCACGCTTCAGGGAAAAGAGCTTCAGCATATAAGTTGAACAACAGTGGTGATAAAATATATCCTTTGCGTACTCGATTCATGATGTGTTTCGTTGCCCCGACTCCCGACCTTGTTTATGTGCGCCGACTGATTTCAATACAAGTTTCTTATACAAACAATTACGTTTTTGTCAAGGTCCATTGAATTCTAGACTTTCAATAGTTTGACGTGTTTTATTTTATAGAAAGCTTTTTCATAATCTCAGCAGTTCTTTATAAGCACTTGTAGCGCATCAAATTCTATTATCAATCAGCACAATGTCACAATTGAACTTACGTTCGATAAATAGTGGCTCAAACAGATCTTAAACATTTTAAAACAAATTCACAACTCAATTCTTATAAGAGATGGTTAAGTACAGAAAGGTTAGTAACGTATAAAAATTATTAGCAATTCTTGCTGCCCAAGCACCTCGATTTAATATAACATGATTATTCCGCAAGATTGCATCATTAAAGAAATATCGATTGTGCAATAAACAAATCTAACCTTAATTTGTTATTTCCAGATAGATAGATATAACCTTTATTGGCATAAACTTGGCGGGAGCAGGACTTTTTTTCCACACCCGATTGTAGGTTTTTTTGAACATCTAACAGAGCCGTTAATGGTGTTCCGGTTTTTCTAGCGCTGTATGTACTAGTAATTCCATATAAACATAACACGATTAGATCTCTTTCCTTAAAAACTTTAAATTTTTGTTTACGTAACCAAGTATTCCAATTGCAAACCCTTCCAATTGAAATTTTATAGCTATGCCCCTAGACCATCATTTTAAATATAAACTTTAAACATAAAGTCTCATTATTTACCTAGAAACAGTAATCAATTGTGCATTGTTCGGACGTACTCGAAAAAAAGCGTCGTCTTCATGATCGGCAATTGTTGGTACTGGTCGATACATTTCGACCACACTCAAATCACGTTGATCTCGTGCCGTAATTTTGGATTGATTCGTAATCGTGCCGTCCTGATGTTTTACACTGTACGTTTTATGCTGAAAATTTGTTTTTGTAGTAGTAATTGGTTTAAGTTTTGGTGATATGCTTCGATACGACTATAAACAAATAGAACTATTATTATAACACAAAATATAATTGTTATTTTCAATAAATCAAATTTAATTATATTTCACAAATAATTAGTTATCCATTGATATCTTATAATTATTAAAACAATACGTATATTATATATCGCCTTGTATATTTAATAAAATCTTTGTTTACATTGAGTAATTTTATTTTCAATGTTTGTGAACTTTAGATATTATTTGCATTTGAAATAAACTAACGTACGACGAGCGGTTGTTTCGAAGTTTCCCTCCTCGTGGGGCATGTGTGTGGTTAGTCTTTATGCATTGAGCTGACAGTAAGGTACAGGCATTGCACTAAAAAAAGTGTATTTTTATCATTGTACCGTTAGTTACTTGAAAAAGCATTATGATGGTCGGCATACTTATTTCATAAATAATTTATCATCCATCGATATTGTTGGATCCTATTTGTAGCCACTTCTTTCCTGCAGCCTTTTAAATATCGTCCAACCATCTCAATTGCGGTCCTCTTACGCTCCTCTTTGTGGTCCTGCCTCTCAATTGGAAGATTCGTTTTCGTCCCTTTTGAAATCGGATTTGTGCCTCCCCCAGAATCATAGAGACAGACTGGTAGATCTGTGCGAAATTCTGAGCTTTGTGTTCTACTCGTCAGGCGTAGTTTCGTTTTAAAATTCAGCATTTAATATTTTGGAAGGAATTTGCATTAAATCACCACGCTTATCGGGATTACTTGTTTCACTATTCATCTCTACCCTACTTGTTGAGCTTTCCCCTATCCGCCATCTATATCCTACCCGGCAAGCCTGTCGAGTTTTCTCCTATTCGCCACCTTGGAGACGCGTTGTCTAGGGGTTACAGATACCCCCGACAATCTTTGTTCACATTGAAGAAAATGTTTTTTCCTCAAAATATGTGAATTTTCGATTATATTTGTATTTTAAATAAACTAATGTACGACGAGTACTCGTAAATTGAAATATTTTATTCAATGTCAACAAAGATATCATTGAGTGTGTACGAGAAGATATACAATATGACAATATTATTTTAATAAGTACACTATATCGATAGGTAACTATTTTTTTGTGAAATAGGTATACCTATCATAATGCTCTTTCAACTGACTAACGGTGCATTGGTAAAAATACACCATTTTTAAGTAAAGTGCCTGTAGCCTAATATGAGGTTGATACATAACGTGCCTGACGAGGAGCGAAATTCCGAAATGAGCGCTTGTCGTACTTTTAAAATGCAAATATTAAAGTGCGTTTATTTAAAGTGTAAATAAGGTCTAAAATTAAATTTATGTAAATCATCTTTTTTATTTAATGCAAACAAAGATGTTATTATATATGTAATTTTAATAACTATAGAATATCGATGAATAACTAATTATTTGTGAAATAGTAGTGAAGTGAAGTTCGGATTTATATTGTTGAATAAAATAATGGGATAAATCTAATTTTGATTATTTTATATATTTACATGAATATAAATATAAATGCGAACTTCACTACATGGCGATCCTGGCAGGATCGACATGTAGTGAATTCATAAAATAATGGGATAAAACTAATTCTTATTTATTTACATATTTATGTGAATAGAATTATAATATGAAAATGTAAAATCAGATCTACATCGTCTGTAGGCTTTAAATGGATTCATTATTGAATTAATTATTATTTATTCATCATTTCAATATTATATTATTATATCTGAACCCATTTACAGACTATCGACGATATAGATCTGATTTTACATTTTCATTCTACAATTCTATTAATGTAAATATGAAAATAAATCAGAATTAGTTTTATCCCATTATTTTATTCAATAATGTAAATGTGAACTTCACTAGAATAGGTATGCCGGCCTATTCTATCCTAATGCTCTTTTGAACTACCTAATGGTACAATGATAAAAATACACCATTTTTAAGTAAAGTGCTTGTAGCATAATGTCAGCTCGATGCATAAAGATTATTGATGTCGGCATGTACACACGTGTCTGACGAGGAGCGAAACTCCGAAATGAGCTTTCGTTGTATATGAGTTTATTTAAACTGCAAATAAGATCCAAAATTCATCTAATTGATTTTTTTTTTGTTTAATGTGAACAAAGATTAAACGATATTCAATATAACTATTAATTATATTCTATTAATAAATTTTTGCAAAAATTTATTACCTTAAATATAACGTTCTTAATACTAGAGTTATGGCCAATATTCTTATCAAAACTTCTGAGATCTTTAAAGCGAGGAACTATTTCCTGAGGTAACACCTTATTCAATTTTTTCTTTTTGTTAGTCGAAAAACTAATTCTACGTTTGCATTCTGTAAACAAAAAAAAAAAACGGAATTAACATTTTAAATTTTATGACACATAACATAGCGTACGCATGGAGGAGATGAGAATTCATAAATAAATTACAATTGAGTCATAGATTAAAAATTTGAAATTTAATCTTGATTTGGTATATGTAGTTAAGAAGATATGTAGAAGGAATTAATGGGTCAGGGATAGAAGAAGAACGTATGGAAAGTGTGCTTGGTCAATGTATGAATGGCATAATAGGACAAGGGACAGTATGAAATATGATGTAAAGATTGAACAAACGTCTCGGCTGTGCAAGTACCGGAGAGTCATGAAAGAATAAGAATGAGACGTTACAATAAGGAATGTGACTGTTTGTTGGTTAAAGCTACTTTACCAAAATATTTTAGCTCGGGAAGAAGCAAGGAAGAAAAGAGGATGATAGCCAGGTTTACTGTGATCGCGAGCAAAGAGGAAATAAGTATTGGATGAATGATAGGGAAAGAAGTTATGGAATATGTGGAAAGGAGGAAGAAACTTGGCGGCATTGGGTGTATGCATATGAATAAATGTGGACGGATAAATAAAGGATGGTAGCAGTACGGAACATAGAACATAGAAGAAATAGATAGAATCATGTGTGCGATTAATATGAGGACGATGTGAATGTGATGAATGCTGGTGGGAAGTTTTTGTAGTGTAAAGGGTGGAGTGATGTAATATAGAATGAATATGAGTGGAATCATGGAATGAGAGGTCATAGAGGCGGTGCGGGAAATTTGTTAGGGGTTATCAGACACAGGAATAGGAAAAAAAGGTAAGACGGAATTGGAAGAAAAAAAAAAGATAAGAAGAGATGAAAGGTTACGTGGACACAATGCGGGAATGAATGGGTGGGAGGAGAACAAAACATGGGTGCGATAAATTAATTATAGACAGAAGGTTTTGGTGACGAAATAATGAAGAAAGTTTGATAGGAGTTTGTGGGAAGAAATCAGAGGGATGATACATCTAAAATCGTTTTTATATAATAATGTTCGATACATATAATTCTTAATTTTTTAATGTAACTTGCAAAGAATTTTTTGTAATAACTTTGTTGATTGTGGTATGGTAAATTTTGGAATATTGATTTCTATGTAAGCATTTGGTTAGAGCAGTGGTTCTTAACCTTTTCAGAATCAGGGAACACTTACAATTTTGCAAGATTTTTGCGGAACACCGTCATAAAATAAAACAGTGTGCACATATCTTTAAGTGCCCCCAAAAAGAAAAAGAAAATCCGATATATATGCAAATAAGACTTTTTTCTTTGCAACATAAAACCTCCGTAATGGACCAACAATCCTGATTTGCCAGTCTCATTATTTTAAACTTGTACTTCTACATTTTTTTTTAATCAACGTAGGAAGCTTCTTTAGGATAAAATTGATTACGAACAGTTATAGAAGATAAATTTTAAGTTGATGAGTTGTTATAAGTACATGCATTTGTATTTCTGAAAATGTATTTTCAAATAACAGGAATCCAAAATTCGGCAACTGTTATTTCAGTAAATTCAATTTTGAGATTTCGATCTGATGAAAATGTAATGAATTCTTCCTTTTCTTATCACAAAAATTTTGGCTACAAATTTATAAATTTTGGCGGAACAATTTCCCTAACCTCACGGAACACAAGTGTTCCGCGGAATACGGTTTGAGAATCAATGGGTTAGAGTGATAAAAGATTTCGTAGAAAATCGTTTATTGGTGCTATTCAAACGTGACCAACGCGACATACAAACTTGGGAAAGGAAGCAAATGTCTAGCAGGGGACGTATTTTGAATGGGGCGTAAAACATCAAACCACCGCCCGCTGTACTTAAGTAAATAGTTACACTGGACCTAGTGCCGACGTCCTGTTATATGGGCTTCATGGGCTTTACGAAACCAGCAGGAGTTACTTTCATTCAAACCTGGTTTAATATATCAGATGATTGTCGTTCTCTGAGAAATTGATTGTTTGTCAATTGAAAAATGCTATTAGTGCAATTGTTTGTGGTTCATATTTAAATAACCAACGTTAAAAGGGTAATTCTCGAGTTTAGTTTACAAGAGACAAAATTAGTTCCGGGCTCTCGCCGACTTAGAAATATATCTATTCATTATCAAAGATAATTTATCATTCACCACAGTTACATTAAATTAAACTATATATTGTTTATAGTGTAAATGATTATTGTTACTTAAAATGAGTGAAGTAAACTCGCGTTTAAGTCCATTGTTTAATTTTGCATGGATTAATAGTATTATTTAAACATTAAACGCTTTATTTTACAGTCCACGCACAGTCCACCGCTAATTATTAATATGATTATTATTGAGTATATTTTTAAAACATATGAATAAAATATAAAGAAATTTTTTTATTATACCTTGTAATGTTCATAGAATATTCAATCTAATAAATTATTGATAACATTCAATCAATTTCAGTTGTCCTTCTGCACAGAAATATTCACAGTTACTAACTAAAACAGTTTTGAAATAAATCTATAATTTTCTAACAATATATTAGTCACGTCATAATCTAGTAGTTTAAGCACAAATCAACGATATTCCTCAATAATTACTATTTTATCAAATTATATTATGCTTCAGATATGCTTAAACAATATATAATTTATCTTGATGCCAGATAAAACTTATTATGTTAAATACTGTTTGTTCAAACAATAGCTATTTATCATAATATGTAATAAATATTTTCACTTCCTTACATTCATATACGTGATAAGTTTATTTACATTTATGAGATATTATTAAAAGACCTTAACATTTCTATACTAAATACTAATTGATTTTCCCTTCGGACTAGAAATTTAGTATAGAGTTTAATGCAGTGGTTATCAACCAGTGTTCCACGAAACACTTGTGTTCCGTGAGGTTAGGGAAAGATTTCCACGAATTTGTTAATAAGAAGAAGAAGAAGAATTCATTACATTTTCATCAGATCGTACTCTCAAAATGAATAACGAATTTTTGATTTCTATTCAAATTGTGTTATATAGAATACTAGCGGACCCGCGGACCCCCAACTTTAGAATTATAATCCATTTTCTGCGATCAACACATCGAGTTGTTCGCAGATTATACTCCCAAAATGAAATTAGTGAAATAACAGTTAACGAATTTTGGATTTCTGTTTAGAACAATATTTGAAAATACATTTTCAGAAATGTAAATTTGTTATATAATAATCAAATTAAAATACATCTTCTATGATTGTTCTTAATCAATTTTATACGATGCTTCCTACGTTGATTAACAAAAATTGTAGAAGTATAACTTTAAAATTATCAGACACTAGGATGCATGCGTCGATTTGTAGAATTTTTATATTACAAAGAAAAATCTTATTCGTAGGATTCGTCGGTTTTCTTTGGAGATAAAGATATGTGTGTATACTGTTTTATTTTACGACACTGTTCCGTAAAAATCTTGCAAACTTGTAAGTGTTCCGTGATTATAAAAAGGTTAGGAACCACTGGTTTAATGCTTTGTAATTTGACTATAATTTCGACGAACAATCTCGTCATTATCAAACCATATAAACTGTCAAACAAACATTGTAGAGTCTAAATAACTTCTATTTTATATATTCGAATATTTGTTTAATTTTAATTGTTAATTGTAATAAATATTAAATCATTCAATAAAAAATCATTAAAAAGTGAAAATAAAATAAGTATTTATAAAGTTTGTAATAAATTAAAATATATCTTTTAAATATATATGACTTGTATTTAACTATTATTTTTTAAAGTTCATAACTTCAAAATTTTTTAAAGTTATGGATTTATATATATTTACTTAGTATGTTTGTTATGTATTTTTTGAAAACGTATTAGTATTTTTAAAAGTTATGTATTTTTTAAAATCGCCATTTATACAAATAATTTTAATTTATTACAAACTTTATAAAAACTTATTTGCTTATTTTATTTCCATTTTTAATGATTCTTATTGAATAATTTTATATTTAATAAATATTAAATATATATTAAATAATTGTAATAAATATTAAATTCTTCAATAAAAGTCATTAAAAAGTGAAAATGAAATAGATATTTATTAAGTGTTTAGTAAATTCAAATTATTTGTATGAATGACGTTTTAAAAAGATATAGAACTTTTAAATTTAAAAGTCATATATTTTATGACTTTCAAAATATATGATTTTTAAATTTGAAAGTCATATATTTATATTACGACTTATAAATTTAACAATCAAATGACTTTGATTATATAATAATATATCACAAAATATGTCTATTAAATATTATATAACTTTTAAATTTAAAAGTATATATTTTTTAAACACGCCATTTATGAAAATAATTTTAATTCGTTACAAACTTTATAAACACTTATTTTCTTATTTTATTTTCACTTTTTAATAATTTTTATTGAATAATTTTATATGGAATAAATATTAAATTTGAATTTAATAAATATTAAATTTAATTCAATAAATATTAAATATATATTCAGTAATTGTAATAAATATTAAATTATTCAATAAAAAGTTATTAGAAGTGAAAATAAATTAAGTATTTATAAAGTTTGTAGTTAGTTACAATTATTTGTATAAATGACGTTTATAAAAAATATATTTTCTGACTTTCAAAATATGTGACTTAAATTATTTAAATTACGACTTTTAAGTCATATATTTAAATTACGACTTTTAAATTTAAAAGTAATATTTTTTTAAAAACGATATTTATACAAGTAATTTTCATTTATTAACTTTATAAATACTTATTTTCTTATTTTAATTTCACTTGTTAATTATTTCTTATTGAGTAATTTTATATTTAATATATATTAAATTTAAATTTAATAAATATCTAATATATATTCAATAATTGTAATAAACATTAAACTATTCGATAAAAAATCAATAAAAAGATAAAATAAAATAAGTGTTTATAAAGATTGTAACAAATTAAAATTATTTGTATAAATGACTTTTTTAAAAGATATATAACTATTAAATTTAGAAGTCTTATACTTCATAAAATTAATATATTTTATGACTTTAAACATATGTGACTTAACTTTAAGTTTTTTATTATAACTTTAAAAGTTATTTATTTAAATTACGACTTTTGAAGTCATGACTTTGATTATATATTAATATATCACTAAATATGTCTTTTTATATATATGACTTTGAAATTTAAACGTCAAATATTTTTTAAAAACGTAATTTACATAAAAATTTTTAATTTATTACAAACATTATAAATATTTATTTTCTTATTTTATTTTCACTTTTAATCATTTTTCATTTATTAATTTTAAATTTAATAAATATAAAATTGTAATCTAATTAATATAAAATATATATTAAATAATTGTAACAAATATTAAGTTAATCAATAAAAATGATTAAAAAGTGAAAATAAGATAAGCATTTAAAAAGTTTGTAATAAATTAAAATTATTTGTATAAATGACGTTTTTAAAAAATATAGAACTTTTAAATTTAAAAGTCATATATTTCATATAAGATATGTTTGGACTTTAAAAATATATGAATTTTAAATTTAAAAGTTATATGACTAAGTCATATGATAATAATATATCACTAAATATGTGTTTTAAATATATATGACTTTTAAATTTAAGTCATATATTTTTAAAAACGTCATTTATATAAATTATTTTAATTTATTACAAACTTTATAAATACATGTTATCTTATTTTATTTTCACTTTTTAATGATTTTTTTATTGAATAAGTTTATCTTTAATAAAAATTAAATTTTAATTTAATAAATATTAAATATATATTAAATAATTGTAATAAATATTAATTTATTGAATAAAAAATCATTAAAAAGTGAGAATAAAATAAGTGTTTATAGTTTGTAATAAATTAAAAGAGTAGGGCGAGAAAGTACGAAGGATTTGTTTTGTATGAAGGGCGAACGAATAGAATGTATGAAGAAGTACAATTATCTTGATTATTGCTAGAGTAGCTGTGAGGGAAGCAGGAAATATGCAAGTATG
This sequence comes from Adranes taylori, assembly GCA_009867245.2. NCBI lineage: Eukaryota > Metazoa > Arthropoda > Insecta > Coleoptera > Staphylinidae > Adranes > Adranes taylori. The sequence continues at coordinate 10,435 of WYDF02001903.1, forward strand.
GTGGCAATTGTTGCAATGAAAGTGTGGAAAGAAAATTTCGGTAAGTCGCCTAATATGAGGTTAAGGCTAATGGAGGTGTGTCTGAGAAGTATTTGAAAGTATGGCGCGGAGTGTGGGCGGTAAAGGAAAAAGGGGACATAGAGAATGGTTAATGATTCGAATAATAGGGATAGAAAAATTTACGTTAAGCGTAATAATAATGCAGGAGTATTTTTGTTTGAAAATGGACTCGCATTCTAAACATTTGTATGTTTTTTCGTCAGTATGAATAAGCTTGTGTTTAATTAAACTACATTTACGTTTGAAAGTAGAATCGCAATCTCAACATTTGTATGGTTTTTCGTCAGTATGAATATGTGTTTATTTAAATTACCTTTCTCCCTCTAACTAGAATCGGACTGTAAACACTTGTATGGTTTTTTCCAGTACAAATGAGCTTGTGTCTATTTAAATTGGCCAAAACTAGAATCACATTCTAATCATTTGTATGGTTTCTTGTCAATATGAATAAGCGTGTGCTTGTTTAGATGTGTTTTCTGTTTAAAACTAGAAGTTGCTTCTACACATTTGCATAGTTTTTCATTATTACAGATACACTTGTGTCTCTAAAGAATATATTCTTACAAAATTAGAACCCCATTGTAAACACTTCTCTGGTATTCCGCCATTGCAAAATTTGCCATCAAAGTATTGTTACGTCCTAAACTAGTATCATATGAAAAAGACTTCTCTTCATCAAGCCTTTCTGGCTCGGTTTAAAGTGTTGAGTTGGAGAGTTCAAGAAATCAGCAAATATGAATTGGAAGTTATGAAAGACGTAGATGACAGACTTGGAAAAAAACTGTTCATGCTGTCTAAGGAAAGGAACAAAAAAGAGGGAAGAATTATTCAATGGAGTAGAGATACAAAAAAAGCACATGAAAGGAGAGGATGATCGATGAAAGGGGGTTTGCGCAAATGAATAGGGAAAAGAATGATGTGAGATAGGTAGAAAGGAAAATGTGGAAAACCAGAAAAGAGAGAAACAATAAGGGATTGTGTTTATAACACAAAATATAAATAGATAAAAGTTGAGGGAAAATGCGAGAATATCTACTGTCAGGCTTAAGCATGAAAAAAAAGGATGGTTGCAAGGTTTAGATGTGGGAAGTGGAGAGACAGAAGGGTGCTGGAGAAAGGAGAGTGAAAGAGGATGTAATATATGCGAGAAAAAAAATGGAAGCATTGGGTGAAAGAATGTGAGATTAGAATAGAACATGTATGAAAGGATTGTAGCGGAAAATTGGAAGAAGTGTTTGGGTCGTAGATGTTGTAACACAAAAAAAAGATATCAGATGTATTCATTTCTTGGATTCTAATATAAAGATCTTTAAATAGTTTAAATAGATAATCTAGGATACATAGGGACACACCCCAAATAAATGCAGCACTCTGCTTGCTTGTTGTAGATACCTGTGGGGAAAAGCTTACCGCAACGAAAAAAGAAATAGGTGATGAAGAGCTAAAAGAAGTAGTTTTTTTACGTAATTTTATGCTCCAACATGAGCATAAAATTGCTTCAAGTATCACGTAAATTGCTTCAACATGTCAGAGAAAGAGATAATTGAAAAAATAAATCATGTGGTATACTTTTAATGAGTAAAAGTCAGACGAAATAAACTTCCTTGACAATTTTTTACTAGAAATTGCTAAGCATAGTTTAAAGAAGTTTAATCAAATACGCGATTTATTTAGTAACCTTTTTTATAAGAGTTATGGCAGATATACAGATGTGAGTAAATATTTATTTTGTTATATATTTTGGTTAAAGGAACAGAAACACCTTTGGTTTTTTGATTTTATTCTCAGTAAATAATTTAATTTTTATGTAACTAATATTTTTCATTTCAAAACAAATTAACAAATAATAAACTTTTATTTAAATGTTGATCAGAAGTTATTATATTTACTTGTTGTTTAATAATAAAATATATCGATGGCGTATTAATCTTTATGAAAGTTTTACAAACCACAACCGCACTATATTTTACTCTGTGGTAATTAACCCATGTTGGATTAATTCTTCTCAGATTCCCTTCGTAAAGTAAACGTTACTTGGACGTTATTTTAGTTACTTCTACCTGGGAGTCAATTGCATTAAAATTAACATTTTTGTTACATTTTTGATGAATAATAAAACAAATACTGATTAAAGTTTATTAGTAAACTTTAATCAGTATTTGTTTTATTATTCATCTAAATTTACAAATCCCCTTTAATTATCATATATCGTGGAATAAATTATTTTATTGTGTACAGATTACTTTTGTAGATTAATAGAGTGTTTGAAATCTTATTTGCTTAAGTACAGTCAAATCTTTGACTTATTCAAGCAAGGGTTATAATAATTATTGTTTAATTACGAATTGTATTTGTATATTCTTACAAACTTCAAATAACATTTATTTAACTTAACATTTGCTCCATGATACCAGCTGAATTAAGTGTATTTTGACTGGATTTAGAAGGAAATTATTCTGTTAAAGTTAGCTCAATTCCATGCCACACAAATAAACGTCACAATATGAAGGATTGAAGATAATGCAAAAAATAATGCCTTTTGTTTTGTTTATGTCATTTGTTTATCTCCTTCTCCTGCTTTGCTAGGTATTGGAGAAATTGTGTTTTAATAAGCATTATACAGATTTTTAGATAGTATTAAGTACGTAATGAAGAAGTAATAGACGATCACGGATTCTAAACAGCCTTCGGTCCTGCGAGACCTGGTTCAAAGTCGCCCTAAAATGGTAACAATGGAGTGAAATTTTCGAGTCTATCATGAATTGTTTGAACGTTTACAGCTGTAAAAAATCCATTATGGCGGACGATAGGTAATTCCCGGTCATTAAATGGGCGGTAAATTTGAATTTTTAAATTTCAAAATCCAAAAAGACGATAGCAGCGCGCGCTGTCTTCTTCTTGATAGCGGATAACTGACAACATAGCATTTCCGGTTTGAATTTAATGGCGCGAAATTTGAATTAAAAATGAAAGAAATGTAGTAAGTTTTAAAAATTTAACTAGATGTAAAATGGAAAAGTAAATAGACTTGTAACTAAATTTCTAACTATATTTGTAACTAGATTCTACGAGGGTCGATATAAAAAATATATATATACGAGGCATTTCAAAAATGAATAGCAGTAAATCAAGACGAAGTAATTTGACAGCGTATTAAAGTTGACAGTTGTCATTTAAAATGTAATATGGCTGACAATAGAGCATTTCCTGTTTGAATTTAATGCCGCGAAATTTGAATTTAAAATAAAAAAATATATAACTAGGTTTAAAAAATGTACCTAGATTTAAAATGAAAGAAGTAACTAGATTTGTAACTAAATTTCTAACCAGATTTGTAACTAGATTCTACGAGGGTCGATATAAAAATAATATACATGGGCGTTTCAGAAAATTTAATTTTAATTTTTTAATTTGGGCTACTAACGTATTTGAAAGCTAAAGGTAAGTAGATATAGTTATGTTGTGAACTATTAGATTCAGTATTTATGTAGAAATTATATGTCAATAAAGGTTTCTACTATTACTTGTGCTTTATTCGCATCTCTTTCATTTACGTATGAATACTGTGTAATAAATGATGTTGAAAAACTACAATATAGTTTTACTAAAGAAAAGTGTTAACAAAAACAGTATATCTATGTATATATGTGTAAAATAAATAAAATTACTTTCTATATCAGTTTCTTTGGTAGGCATCGATCTGACCGAAAATTTTGGCATTCTATATATTGTTCTGAATAAAAAATAATTCTTAATTACAGTCTTATTATAAGATTTAATTATTTTAAACCTTGATTATGCACATCTTTTTTATACTTTTTTAATTTAGAAAACACCTTAACACAATATTATATTTATAAAACTATATTAATTTATTTTTGAGGAATTAACACGTGTATAATAAAGGCACAAACTTTTAAATAAATACAAGCGTCGTAAAATAGCAGCACTAAACATTTAAATATAACTAATTATTAGAAGCAATTGTTCGTATATATATATATTATGAAATTTTATTATATTTGTTGATTATTTAATAAAATTTTGCTATAATAAAACTAGTTTTACGAATATTAAGTTTCGTATTATATAAATATATTTATTCTTTACAACTGAAAATAAATCAAATGACACTTAATACCAAATTACAAATAAAATTTAATCTTAACTGCGATTATTTTAACGACTTCTCTAATCGTTCAAACATTTCTATAACATATTTAAATGCTTCTGTTAATAACGCAGCCAGATGTAGAAAAGGTATTGGAAAAGTTTTTCCCTTTTCGAAAATGATTAGGGTGTATATATATATGTATATCATCGAACTATTTCACAGAGATGATTTATTTCTTGCTATTATAACATATTATTGTGGGACGTAATTAGTTTTAATATGAATCGATTTGCATAAGGACAAATAGCAGTGGTGGAGGAAACAAATTTATTTATTACGTGGTTCTTTCAAATAAATTATAGTGCGTAAGTATTTATAAAAATTGTACATCTACAAGAACAATTACATAACGCACATAATGCATTACATAATAATGCAGTATTTGAGAAATTATATATATAAAAAAAATATCACTGTTAAAATACATTTATAACAATTTGTAGCTCTTCTTGTCAAAGCGCACCAGCAGGATCGTATTCAGGCTAAAATTTAATCAATAAATCCACAACTGTTGATAAACAGGGAAAATATCGAAAAACTTTTCAAATATTAATTTTATTAAAGTATATTATTATTATTTTTTTAATGTAAAATAATTATTCGTACATCCAAATAAAAATAACTCCTCATCAAAATAATTTATGTATTCAATTACTAGCTGCAAATACATTAATATACATGGCGTTTAAGTTTCATCAAATAAATTGCCCAATTATTAATTAAATTATTTTACGTACAGGTTTTGTCGGTCCTACCATCAGAAACTACTTTTAAAATTACACACCGTTACCTTACTAATTCATTTTAATTTATTTTTTACTAATTATATTTGAGTATAATTTTATTTCAATATAATTTTTCAATATCAAATACTGTACTCTACTATACCCTTTATCTAACTTTCTTAACTAACAATTTAATTTATTCATGATTTAACTGGGAATAACAAATAATTTAGTTTAATTTATAATTTTATTTTCAAAGTGTTCACTGACAAGGATTCACCCTACAACTCAAAATTTCTTATTACCGACTGCTTTTTTCAGTGAGAGCGTGTGTCTTTTATTCATTTCTTTGTTCCCCCTAGCCAGCTCGTCTCGGCACCTGTGTGCCTTTTCCTACTACCATGCTACATTGGTGGGTGGCCGTGGATTAGGTGAACGAATTTGTTCAAGGTTTAATGAGATACAAGAGTTTAATTACTGATAAATTATTGTTTCTACATTTTAATTGTAAAACTTATTTACGGTAAAACTGCCCGTGGATAACTGTCTTTTTTGTAACTAGTTCCATAGATCTAAACGATCTAACTATCTACCATAGAACTAAATTACAACGAGGATAAATTTCCTTGTTTGTGGATTTCAATAATCAACAGTTTTTGATCTTTCTAACGATTTTTAAAATTTCGATTTTGTTTTCAGCTCTGATCGGAAATGCCTGCTATTATTAATCCCATGTGAGTAATTTTTGTCTTCCTATTTTTTTTTACACTTAAATTAGCAGTTCGCATATTATTTCTTTAGTCAAATTTTGGCACCAATTAATAAATTTTTGTCCAAAATAAAAATGTAATTTCAAACATTTACAAAGTCGGTGAAATAATATTTTGATGAATAGAATATAAATTTTTCGTGGGAGAGGCGTACAATGTGAACATTTGTTGGATTATATCTAATTGGCGCAAATTAATAAATTTTTGTCCAAAATAAACATCTTTATTAAAACAATTGAAATATTTACACTACAATAGTCAAAAAATGAATGTAAACAAAATAAATTAAGTAAAATAAGTAAAAATAGAAACTACATACGTACAATATTTACATTTTTGAATTCAGCATTTGCACTTTAGCACATCAGCTCAATTAGTTTTGCTAAACTACTTACTAAAATAATTGTAAAATTGAGTAATTGAGAGTAGGGGACGCAATCTAAAAATATAGACAAAACTCTGGCTTCGAATTGTTTGATACTGCTCAGGGAGCGTACATCCTTAGGGAAAGCGTTGTAAAGTTTGCGACCTGTATAAAAATTTTTCAAACATTATTAATGAATGATTGGATAATAGTAGCAGATCTTTGTGAAGTGTATTGTAGTCGTGCAAATTTATGTTATTAAAAACGGACACAGAGATTTATCTTACTAAAGCAGGATCGAGGCGATGCTTATGACCACTTAGCTGCTTTTTATTTTTATTCTGTGTATTTGTAACATAAAATGCTCGTTGCATGACATACTACAGGAGGTTAGAAATTTGCTGATCTTATTATCATAATAAATTACTCGAACATAAGAATGACGGACGCACTAAGGTGACGTAATTTCGTTTATTGTTTTTAATATTAATAACTTCATATGTATGGCTCAACTAGCAATTTGAATTTACTGACAATGTATATCCCTTCTCTTTACAATGCAAAAATGGTTAGGATGATTCTATACCATATTCCATTCGCAAGTAAAAGTAGCGAGCTAAAGATATTTTGATTTATGATATATTAATTTGTTCTTCTGATCGGATTTCTGCTTCTGTTCTGCTTCTCTAGGACGTTGATAGAATTAAATGATTGAATGATGAATATTTAAAGGAGATACTGAAGTTTGATCCAGCCAGTTAACATGGCGAAGGTATGAAAGTAGGGTGAGATAATTTGTTGATGATACGATGTAATTTGGTGACTAAGAAAATGAATTTGTAGGATATATTAGTTCTCGCCGAAGTAATACCGGAACATTCAGTGGTGATCTTCTTCACGGATTCTGTTGTAGACCTATCCCGTCCCTGGAGAAGTGGATAATGGCAGCAGATCGCCTGGAGCTGTAGGTGATAGCGGTGAACCTGGGGCGGAGGGCGGGGGGGAGGGGGTGATGTGGACTTCTTTTGCTGCTTCGATGGAGTAGATGGAACGGGTACGTCTACCAGCATACGTGTTATGCATGGAGAACGTAGCTTGATTAGTCTCTCTGGGGTGCGGTTTATAGCATCTTTGCTGGTATTAGCTTATGCTAGTTGAAATGTGTGGATTGGCTCACTAGAAGACAACCAATACAAGACCCAATATGCGTTTGAGGAATGCTACATTGACTGGGTCTTTTTATTTGAAATTAACTGAGAAAAACTTGCTCTGGTGATCGGCTGGCCGGTGGTACGTTTTGTAGAAGTCAGCGTCATTTGGGCGTGGATTCAAAGAAACTTTTGGGTAGAAAATTTTAGGAAGGGTTGTAACTCCGGCTAGTAGAAATAATCTTCTTGTTCTGTTGAGATTTTTAAGGATCAAAATGGCTTTCTTTCGTTGGCGAAAGCATAAGTGGTGGGCACTGGAACGGTGGTGCGACAAAAACCTTAGGAAGCATCGAATTGAAACGCTTTCTGATGAAACACGTAGAACCCATAGGATTTCAGTTAAAAATAATAATAATAGCTACCTCAAAAGCCAGGCATGAAAATGCGGAAATATTCTCTATCTGTGTAATAAACACACACACACATATTTATCGCAAAGGTGCCGACGTATCTCATATAACAGGCGGCATAACATCATACATGGCGGTCGCTTTAGATTTTTCTCGCGCGCAAGTTGGCATGCTTGTAGATTTCCTCCGCGTTAGGCGGCATTTATCTGATGTATTCGCGCTACATTGATGTTAATGCGGATTAAATTTTATTTTACAAATAAATTTTTATATTGTTTGGCAATTAATTATTACTAAATTGATTTGTTGATTTCATAAATTATATTTGAAAATTCGAATTAACTTTGATTAGTCAATTTATACAATTTATTATATAACAAAGCATACAGAAGAGCATAAGATACATAAGCAGAAAAAACTCAAAATCTTATAGTCTCTAAACACCACCCTAGAGTACTCCTACAATCCTAAACCATATACGATACGAATGGCTCGTTCGTGAATTAGAAAATCTCGTTCAGAGTTTATTTCAAGACCTCACAATAAAATTCCATAGAACATCACTGGAAAAATATTCATAATACATGGTTTTCACTATTGCAGTGCTGCTGTAGAAAGAAGTAATTTTAAGACCACACGCAGTTTTCCTTAGACGCCCAACTACTTGATCTATTTATCTACAATTTCTCATCTCTGAATCCACGAAAATTCTAAGCAAGTTGGTGGATAGAGTAAAGTTAATCAATAGGGGATATATCGGTAACTTGAGAACGATTTGATATAAAAATTATACCACCAGTCTTTAGAGTGTTGACTGACATTCCTCTAAATACTTTTAAAATTTTAGTTCTCGCAGAGCACAGATTATCGCCAATGATTATTGTGTCATCCGCATAAGATACTACAAGGGTCTTTGGGGAGATATTCTTAATATGGCTTTCAATGTTGTTGATAAAAATTGTAAGAAAAGTAGGTCCTAGAACACAGCCCTGGGGTATACCACTGTATACATTAAGCCCATCAGAATCCACTCTTAAACCATCTATTAAGTGCAACGATATATGTTCTCTTGGACGTTATGAGTCTCTTATTCCGAAAATATAGAGCGCCTGGGACAGATCGACAGGAGATCAATAGGGTTCTGTCCCCTGCCCAAAGCCTCCAGCGCTCCGACATTAAATTTTATCAGAGCGGTACTAGTTGATAGAATCCTGCGAAAACCATACTGATATAGAGAAAAAAATGTTCTTATTTAAAAAACTAACTATTTTCTCCTTTGCAATGATTTCTAGAATCCTACCAACTCCAGATAGGATACTTATAGGTCTATAATTTTCTATAGCGTTAGGATCACCTTATTTAGTAGCGGATATGGTAAGAACGGTAGATTAATATTTAAATAACGGTAGATTGTGACTATGTAGTTTCGACCCTTTCGGACCAACTTCAGCCATACAGACTATAAATTAATGGTGTACTGTGTGGGTGGTGCGCTTGTAGTAGATATACTATTATTGGGGTGGAGTTAGGTGATTGTTTTGGGGCTACGAAGGATTAGATCTTAAATGGGAGAGAGTTAACGACGGGACAGACAATTAGACCAATATCAGTAGACCAATCAATATTCGGTCGACTGATATTGATCTGATTGTCTGTGTGGTCGTTGACTCTCTCCCATTATTCGTTAATATCATTAGATCCAATCCTTCGTAGCTCTATTATAGTTACCTAACTCCAACACCACAATAGTATATTATCACGTACTAGCTATTATTCTTATAGATACATATGCTAAACGAGACTTCCACTCGCGATGCTGCTAATGGGGAGTTTTAGCGTTTGTCACAATAATGGCACAATTAGATATTATACTATTTCGGTTTTTAGGAAGTTGCTTTGGGCGCCAGGTCAGTTTAATGTAAGACCGCACTCCGAACTGATGTTGTTCGTCGGTCCTCAGTCACTACTGAGGACTTGAGGTAGCTTCGAGTCTTCTGAGTTGTCCAGAGGTTCTCGTTCTTACTATAGGGTATCTGTAACAGAACTTAATAGTAATAAGTGAAACAGCATTAAATTTATAACAAAACTGTATATTATACAAAATAAACAATTGGAGGAATAAAACATATATGTTCAATCAAATAAGAAATCGTATGAATGAATGTTAAATAAGATTATCAGGAGTGATGGACGGTAGATTCGTAACACAGTGAAAAGCACTGCTGTTACATAAGCGACTACCACTAGGTTATGCTAATAGCTATTGACGTGTAACACAGATGATTGCGTTACTGTCACTGTTGTCAAGCATCTACCTTCAACTCCGAGGCAAACAAGTTAGAAATATTCACCCTTATTGACGCGTAACACAACAGATTGCGTTGCTGTTACTGTTGCCAGTGACACGGTTATTCAAAAGCATGCATACGAACTATCATACCGCACATCGGAACAAGCTACGCAACACATGCAATATAACTAATACAATGCAAATTATATAATGTTGCTTACCACAACGCTTGTCGGTAGACGGGAGTCGCTGGTCTCTCTTGGCTTGGTCGGTCTGCTGCTAGCTAGCTAGAATGGCTTGAAGACAGGAACTGCACTAAAAGGCGTAAAGCGCGCTTATCTATAGACCAATAGCCATGTGTTTTGTAGCACACCCCCACCCTATTGGTGATATGTAATTGTAATGGCGCAAACAGATATCTAAATAATAGTTACAGAATCAAATGTTCTTCGGAAAGAGGTTGCTCGGGCGCCAGGTCAGTTTAAAGTGAGACCGCACTCTGGAACTGACGGTGATGTTCCTTCGGTGATTAATAATTTTTTTTTCTATAGTCGTTGGCATTTATTTCCGCGCGAACCGTGTACATTGAGTCGACAACTACAATTCACATTAATAATTCTAAGATTGAGGCGTACTTCGATATTCAATTCTAAGATTATTTGTTTAGTTAAATTTTGACACAAATTAATAGACTTCTGTTTAAAATAAATAGTTTGCAATCTTAAACAACTACAAAATCGGTTAAATGATATTTTAACGAAGTGGTTTGAGGGAGAATCGTACAACGTGAAATAAATTGGATTATGTCAAATTGATGATAATGCTAAAATTATTAGTTTTATCAAATGTTAAACATTTTTGCCACACATAAAAATTTGTAACATCAAAGGTTTACAAAATCGCCTAAATTATAAATAAAATAAAGTTATTTGCAGGTGAACAAGAGTGAGCTATGTAAATGCTTTATTCAACTTGTTGGCTTGATGATAACAGATATAATTTTGTTTTACCATATCTAGCTACAGTAAATAATGGTAAGGATTGAGTTACTAATCTCAGAACAGCGGATGTAAAAAAAAATAGAAACACAATGTTCCGGATCATCTCGCTTATTTTAAAATGAATCAGTCTTATATATGAAAATCTATAATACAGTTGTAAATACAGTTGTAAACATTTAAACCTTTAGCCATATACACTTGGTCAATTACTTAATCACACGCTCGCGTGTCTTATGACATAGTTCTACAAAATGCTAGCTAATAGTTTGATGCTAATTTGTATATTCCCTACTTCTTTATTACTTATGAAATTTAATCACATTTGAACATAGTAATAAGTGTGTTAATTTACGTTACGATATCACTACCATAATTTATGCAAGATGTTTCTGGTTAAACATGTGAAATTTTTAAATATATTTTCCCAGAGGATTTCTTTATTAATTGGGCCAAACGGTTTCTTTGTTAAAGAGACATATAATATGCTCAATGTAATAAAATATAAATACATAACAATATATAAAATCATGAAATAATATAAATATGAAATTTTAAAGTATAATTTCAAACATAAAAATGTTTTTTTTAACATACAGGGTTTATCCGGATTGTAATGTCAATTTTTTTCGGAAAGCGATTATACGTTACAGCGCGCTCTGGAGGGTGAGGATGAATGAATGTCATAAATCGAACGCACACATACGTAGACTACCCGGAACAGCGGGAGAATTCGGACAGGATTTTTCGTTAAAGTCGTTTCGATCATCCCGTGCAAGCTAAAGTAGCTCCCATGTAACTCGCGGAAATCGTAACCATTTCCGCGTTCGGTAGAATAACGGATAGCGATCAAGTTTGGAGTTGGAGTCGGGAGACTCAAACGCAGGGTTCAACACGTCCGGCCCGACATCGCGAATGATTGGAAACTTCATCATGACCATGCACCAGCGCACACATCCTTTGCTGTAACCAGCTGCCTGTCCAATGTATGTATGCCAACTGTTTCCCAGCCTCCCTACAGTCCTGATATCGCTCCCCCAGACTTCCTTTCGTTTCCGAGCTTGAAAACTCCTATGACTGGTCAACATTTCGTGATAGTCGACAACATTAAAGAGGCATGTACCAAGGTTTTAAAGGATATTCCGGAGAAGGACTAACGTGACGCTTTCGGCGCTCGCTGGTGGGTATGTATCGATGCATGACGACAGAAATTGAGAGATTTTTTTTAATGATTTGTACCGATCTGATCAATTTTTTTTCTCTCGAGTCGTTGACATTACTTTCCTTGTGTTCAGAGTCATTGTGTTCCTATAAATATGTTTACTACGAAGTTAGTCACCGTGGTTCTTATCCTCCAGATAACTCCTGCGGTCTGAAAGCCTATATAAATCTTTTATTAAATATTGTTTAGCGATATCTGGGAGCATAGGAACCGTGGTTCCCGCCCTCCAGATATCCCCTGCTCAATAAGCATTAATTATGAAAGTTGATTTATGTGATTACCTACCAATATCAAATGATAATTTAAATAATATCGATCTATATATGGGCAAAAAATGTATTGGGGTCTGCAGATAGTTAAACAGTGAGAGAGACATACAATGCGAAACATCGTTGGATTGTATCTGCACCAACTAGGAAAGTCTAGATAAGTTGATTTATGGCTAAAAAGAAGTAATTGCTACCATTGACAGGAAATATGGATTTTCTGGGACATTTATTAAAAGACCTCAACAAAATTCTTTTGGCTATGTATTTGACAGACTCTTCGTTATAATTAATATTTGTCATAATTAGATAAGAGTTTAGTACATATTTGGAATCGCATTCCGAACATTTAAAAAGATAGCTTACGCAAATGTTAATTAAATGGGAGTTTTGTGCAAACAGGTAGTCTTATTCTAAACATTTATGAAGCCATCCAATTTTTATAATTTTCCTGATTTTTTTTCTGGCTTCCTTATCCAGGAACGCGCAACATTTATCGCTTTGAGACTCTAATCCTCATCAAGTGAAACGAGGTTTTCTAGCCCGTTTGCTTTATAAAGCACATAGTACGCGCACTTCAGATTATATTAGGCTCTTGTTGTATTGTTAGCAATTTTCCCGAAATGTTAGGAAATACTGTTTGTCACGATTTTCTGGGATATTTATTAAAAGATCTTAAAAAATTCATTTCGCTATGTATTTGCCAGACTCTTCGTTATAATTAATATTTGTCATAATTAGATGAGTTTAGTATATATTTGGAATCGCATTCCGTACATTTATAAAGATAGCTTACGCAAATGTTAATTAAATGGGATTTTTGTGCAAACAGGTAGGCTTATTCTAAACATTTATGAAGCCATCCAATTTTTATAATTTTCCTGATTTTTTTTCTGGCTTCCTTATCCAGGAACGCGCAACATTTATCGCTTTGAGACTCTAATCCTCATCAACTGAAACTAGGTTTTCTAGCCCATTTGCTTTACAAAGCACATAGCACGCGCACTTCAGATTATATTAGGTTCTTGTCATACTGTTAGCAATTTTCTGGAAATGTTAGGAAATACTGTTTGTCACGATTTTCTGGGATATTTATTAAAAGACCTCAAAAAATTCTTTTCGCTATGTATTTGACAGACTCTTCGTTATAATTAATATTTGTCATAATTAGATAAGAGTTTAGTACATATTTGGAATCGCATTCCGAACAGTTCTAAAGATAGCTTACGCAAATGTTAATTAAATGGGATTTTTGTGCAAAACAGGTAGTCTTGTTCTAAACATTTATGAAGGCATCCAATTTTTATAATTTTCCTGATTTTTTTTCTGGCTTCCCTATCCAGGAACGCGCAACATTTATCGCTTTGAGACTCTAATCCTCATCAACTGAAACGAGGTTTTCTAGCCCATTTGCTTTACAAAGCACATAGCACGAGCACTTCAGATTATATTAGGTTCTTGTTGTACTGTTAGCAATTTTCTGGAAATGTTAGGAAATACTGTTTGTCACGATTTTCTGGGATATTTATTAAAAGACCTCAAAAAATTCTTTTCGCTATGTATTTGTCAGACACTTCGTTATAATTGATATTTGTCGTAATTAGATAAGAGTTTAGTACATATTTGAAATCGCATTCCGAACATTTATAAAGATAGCTTACGGAAATGTTAATTAAATGGGATTTTTGTGCAAACAGGTAGGCTTATTCTAAACATTTATGAAGTCATCCAATTTTTATAATTTTTTTTCTGGCTTCCTTATCCAGGAACGCGCAACATTTATCGCTTTGAGACTCTAATCCTCATCAATTGAAACTAGGTTTTCTAGCCCATTTGCTTTACAAAGCACATAGCACGCGCACTTCAGATTATATTAGGCGCTTGTTGTATTGTTAGCAATTTTCTGGAAATGTTAGGAAATACTGTTTGTCACGATTTTCTGGGATATTTATTAAGAGACCTAAAAAATTTCGCTATGTCAGAACCTTAATAATTCCAATAAATATACTTCTTCCTTTTAAAGAACTGTAAACACCGTTTCTCTTGTCCAGTCCAATGCAACTTACGAGACGCAGAATGATGCGGTTAGAAGCAATAGATACGCTAATATTTCTTGTAATACCCATTACGCATTGGGAGTTTATATGTCATAATTATAATTACGTTATATGTCAAAACTATAGCTTCAATTGTTATTTTATGTAGCATATAGTAAACTTGAGATTTGAACTGTGGGATGGCAAACTCCCACATAATTCCAGAGAAATATTTCAATTGTATAAAACAACATCTCTTGTAACGTTATTGCACGTTTCGTCTACTGCACGTTTCTTATAGAAAAGCAGAAAAAAACGAAAAAACAAAAAATCTAATTGAAATTATTAATCATTCTCAAAGCTAGAAAAACAAAACCTATTCCAGACGTAAATTATTGACCTACATATCGTATTTTGACACGCAAAGCAGTCTATTTAATAAACATTAGATACGATACTTATTAGCGTGGTGTTAAGGATTATTCGATAAATAGAAAAAATCATTATCAATTTTTATAAATGAGGGAATTAAAATAAAATAATTAAATAAAAAATTTAATTAACTCGGCACACGTCTTATACCTAATTAATTTTAGATAACTTGAGCGCAAATATTGTTAGCATGAGAATTATTAAAATTATTGGTACCCTATTTGGAGATCAGTCTGATTAAGTTATATTTTGTAAACGTGATGTTACACAAATATTTTGATACGGCGCAGCCCACAATTAAGCGTGTAGGGTTCATAATAAATAAAAATCTTTTTTTAATAAAAAAGGATTATTTGGGGAGCAGTTTCAAATAGCTTAGATGTTCATCATCAGGTCCTTTAATAATAATCGGATTTTCAATATCTGCATTAATGCGCTTAATTTTAAGTTACATTAAAATAATCATATTAAATTTAAGCCCATAGTAAAAAATTATCGAATAAAAATATTACAATATTCTTGAAATATAATGCAGATATTGAAAAGCCGATTATTATTAAATGACCTAATAATGAATAGCAACGCTATTTGAAACCGGTTATCAAATAAAAACCTTTTATTTATTATTAAATCTAAATAATTACAAAAACTTCCCCATTACCTCAACATCAAACTTAAATACAGAAGCTTTTGCTTTATATAGCATACATTAACTCTTTTGATGTTCAGTATAGGAAAGTTGTGATGGAAATGTTTGGTTCTACAAATTACAAATACGTCTCTGATCGAAATTTTTGTTTCTTCGATTTAAAGATTGTCATAATGCAGAAATTATGTTGTTAAAATGTTTTTAGGCACATTGCCAAATATCGTTTTAGCAGTTTCAGAAACTAATGAAATAATGTTACTATTTACGTTTTTCTTTTACATATCTGACGAGAAGCAATTTCGAACATGTTATTATCTTTCATATACCATATACGTATGTAATACATACAGGTATATGAAAGATATAGGATACATATTTTGAGAATTGTTTCTATCTCATCTTAGTACGTCTCTTGTATTGAAATTACTGAAATCCGTTAATACGCAATTCAAAGAGCATAAGGAATAATTTTTCATATAAAAAGTTTTTTCTGAGAAAATGTTTTCTTGCTAAACAATTTATGAAATATCTCAGGAACAATAAAAGATAAGACATTCGAATAAACATTATTCTACAGGCGACATTAAAGGTCCTTCGGTTTTATTTGAATTTTTTTTTCTAAAATCACAATTTAATATATATATATATATATATATATATATATATATACAGGCTGATTTTTGTTTTGCACCTTTTGCGGTCGATTTTCTCAGAAACTTACCGAAGGATTTTAATTAATTTTTGGGTTGAAATTATCTTTAATAGTTAACCGATTAAGCGAGTTTGAAAAAGTTGCACACCATAGAACCGGAGTAATTTGACCTTGAAGAAAAAGTGTGCTACCCTCAATATTTCGGTTCCTATTAAAATTGGAAAAATAACAGTTGGGGAATGTATGTAAGTCTAAGGCACGTCCATTTTACCAATATAAGCAACTGAATATACTTGACCGATTTTGAGCAATTAAAAATGTTTTCAAAAACGTTTTAGTAATACTCTGTATATTTTTTACATTTTGGTAGCCTTTGTTATTCTATTTAAGATAATACCGTACATTATGTTGTAATTTTCATCGTTTCAAAGATATGACCCTTAATAACTTAAAATTTGTCAACTTGTCGCGATGGCAACAGCCATTCAACAATCATATTATATTCATAGTAAGGCCAACATAATAACTCATATATGCAAAGTTAGAGGAAAAATTATTTTACGTTGTGAGACTGTTTTAATAAACTGTTTTCCAATTGAATAAATGTTCTTATCAGTGGCGGGTGCGCATTATAATTTTGGGAGGTGTTCAAAATGATTATCTTATTGAGAAATTCCGTTTTAAAAAAATTAGAACACTGAAATTTCGCTTGCATGTAGTAGATTGTATAATGCGTCGAATGAAAGTAGTGCCATTTCTGCAAGTGGTACACAGCTCGGCATTGCCAGTTTTAAAATTTTACATACTTTTTGATATATTTTAGGAACATTTTTTTCTAAAATTACAAACAAAAAT
>WYDF02001904.1:0-14086 GCA_009867245.2 Adranes taylori
GAGTGGAGACCCCGAATACAAGCATATAGAAACCGGGGACGGCCTCCAACAAGATGGACCGATGACATCAAGAAAACGGTAACGAACTGGATACAGGTGGCGCCAAACAGGACCGTTTGGACGGACATGCGAGAGGCCTACGTTCAGCAGTGGACATCAGGGGCTATTTGATGGTGATGAATAACATGTTCCACTAAAGTTGCTCATTACCACATTTTGTATTGAACGCTTTCTTTCTGTCATTAAACCTTCTATATCCAAACGTTCCAAATTGTGACATGCCAAAACCACATCGATACACTACGTCCACCAGTCTATTGCTAACGCAGCAATAGGCTAGCATGCAATTTTTTTTCTAATGACTCGTTAACAGATCCCACTTAGTAATCATCTTTCTGGCCAGACCTACGTTTATTGTTCTTGAAATGTAACATCACATCGAATTCCTAATATCTACTATTCTCGTTACACATAAGACGCCAAAGTCTATTCTGTGCTTCTACCAAAAATAAATCAGTATAGATAAGCGGTGTATGTAAAAGAGTACAAATGTATAATAATAATAATTACAAAGCAAAATAAAAACGATGCATGTAAATCAATTCAAATGTACGGTGATAAAATAATAAAACAAAAATAATGCGGAAAGCATATACAAATTTATATTAATATGATGGGAAGGTGGAGGAAAATCTAAATATACGGTATGAATAATTGCGAAGGTAGGAATCCTAGGAGTCCACTAGCTATCGTAACTCTACGGTTATGCGTGACTAAGATCTTGAGTGACTAAGATGAGCTACGGATCAGTTACGGGGTGATATTATACACTCTAGTGGTAAGAGTATATAGGAGACACTAAGCTATTGTAACTCTACGGTTATGCTAGTACACTGTAGTTGTGTTGGAGATAGGTTGAAGGTGTGGTGGGACAAGAAACAAAGCTATTCCGTATATATGCAATAAACAGCATAGTGTATGGTATATAAAATCGCTCACCAAATGTTTTATTAACTTGGTTACTGTCGTTCTATTGACTGTCTCGGCATTGTGCTTTCTTTGCTGGACGGCTTTCTTCGAGTTCTCAAAATTAGGATCTAAATAATTCTATTCAAAATTTCGCTATTTATAGACGGGGGCCGTCACTCAACTTTGTTTTAGTTTATATTTATTCTATATATTTTAAACAAAATAAAATAATAACTTTGTCTGATGAACTATGAGTTTTCTAAAACATATTGCTCGTGCAATAAGACTCAATTTTTCGAATCCAGCCCATTGTATAGATATGCATACATAATAGCGTAGATTGGTGAGTAGGAAGCAATACAAACACAGAATTTCGTAAAAGGCAAGCGTTAATTTTTTGTTTGTTTATGTTTGCTTTATTGTTTTAATATTTACAATGCATAAAAATGAATTTTATCGCGTTTGTTATTTTGGACTAACAGATTATTGTTTGGCTCTAATTATAATGCAAAAATATTTACGATGTCTTCGGATCCATTTAGCAAAAAAAAAATTGAAAGATAAAAATTCTGGAACTAGTGGATTAAAATTGATTATTAATAAAGATATGATTTCTTTTTGGCGTAGAAATGATCTTGGTTGAACTGATGATGAGTGACGTTGATTTGCTGATGCGTGGTTGGTATGTAAATTTGGTGAAGCCGATCTGGGGCGACGTTGGTAGTTTGGTGATATCGGCGATCTGGTGATGTCGGAGTGACGAACGAGGCGTTGGCGAGTGAAACGAGCGAATGGAATGGACACAGTCTACAAATGTTGATGACGTGAAATGAATTGGTTGTTTGACGGTTTCGGCTCGTTTTTGGCGGTGCTGTTTCGATGATAGTGAGATTGACTCATTCGCGCGGTTGGTTGGTTGACGATGAGGCCATAGGGTAGCCTCGTCGATGAGGTGTATTTGATGGCTCATCTACACGGTTGGCTTCTCAGCTCGACAATAAGGTCGGTACATTGGTAGTGGCTACTCCCCTTGGCGTCAATCTTCCCTTGGCACGGAAGGGGATGTGAGAAACGTAAATGAGTCAGAAAATAGAATTGAAAAATTAAATATTGAATAATTGAATAATTGAAAGTTAGATTAGATAATTATTGCGAAATTTCAGAAATTTTTGCCGAATGATTAAATGTATGAATTGTATTTATTACGAATTGGATTGAAACATGCGACTAATGCTCAGACAATCAGACAAAGCTCTAAATGCGTCCTCTCGAAAGTGGCTTGAATCTGGCCTTTTATATGAATCTAGCGATTTTTGGCGTCAGGCTTCAACGGCGACAGCTTTTGACACTGACAGTAGCAAATAGACAGGACTGAGTCGAAATTTCTGTTAAAATCATTAGGAAGTGAGAACTTCTCTCAAATCAGAAGCATTCTTGCGGACGTTACAAATTTTAAGGAACAATATCGCTTAGCACTTCTGCCACGATGTTATTTCATGATTTTATGATGGGTTGCTCTTCAATCAGCTTTAGCGTGCAAACGAGCAGTGAACTGCTATTCCCCTTCTACTGCGGCTAAAGACCAACCAAATGACGACGGCGGCGGCCTTTACAAGAAAAGCGTTTAAACCGGTGTTTGCTTCTTACAAACAATAGAAAAATCTGGAATGACTAACATAACGCCTTCAATGTTCATTAAACTCATTAAAAATTGTCCTTGGAAGAATATGAGTCATTGAAATCTTTAGCAGACGAGGTCACGTAAAGTTCAATAAAACCATATATGGAGGTCGTAAAAATCACTCGGCATCCAATGGAAATAACACAAGTTCACCAACCTGTCTACGAGTTGTTGTTTGAAAACACAGACTCGCCAAAATCGAAAAAATATAATAAAAAAAACAGGCGCGAGAAATTTGCTGCGAGAACATATCTCCGTCTCTAGATATGTCCCTTGTTTTGCTCATTTCTACATCGATGAAAGTTCCAAAAAATGCGAAAAACATCTGGCTAAGAAAGAGACTAAATTATCTTAATCGCTTGTGACAAATATTTTCGTACGACTTCAACAAAGTAGCATAAAACGAAGACCATAAACAATGCCAGTGATGTATATTCTTCACCTTTCTTTTTCAACTAACTCTCTCTAACACATGCGAATACGAAACGTAATTGGTTTTACTGCGGTTTTCTTAACTCCAATTTCCCTTCGCCTGTGAGCACCAAGGAGGTGAATGTCATTCAGCTAGAGGTTTTGGCCGACGATTCCAAACGTAGAATTAGCTAACTGCATGTATAAAAAACTTGTGTGCATATACCGTAAATCATTCCGTTACTCAACTTTTGCTCTGTTATACCTGTCTGTGTGTAGCCAACCACCCGTCATTTATTACTCGATACGACCTCCTCCTATTACAATGTAATTAAAGCGGTTTACACACCACGGCAAGGCAATACGTATATATCCATCAGTATTACGTAAGTCCCATCTCGACGGTATTCACACGCCACAGCTGAAACAGTCAGCGTATGCAGTAGTAGCGACGCCAATCAACGCATATTATATTCATTCCATACGGTACTCGCGGGTAACAGCGAAGAGACTCTAACACATACGCCACAGAATAAACTGTTAACCTACGTAGTTACGTTAACAATTAACTACGTAGTAGGTTAACAGTTAACCTACGTAGTAGGTTAGCAGTAAGGAGCAACCATCCATATTATTTTACTTTTGACGCGGTCTCTTACGGAGCCAACATATCATATATGACAAACCAATATATATATATTAAGCATAGATAACGTATGTGTCATCACAACACCACAGAATACAGCATAGCAAGCCAACGCATAAATAAATTATTATCGGACGCTGCTAAATAAATATTTTTATATACATACTCATCACACATAGTTAAGCGTGCATAGCAGTGGCACGCATACAGGGTAGTACGACAGCGGGCAGTTATATTATTCGCTGCTATACATATGGTATATACGATAAGCAGATCATGTCTAAGTACGTGACGCCTTCGTATAAGTTGTTATTTACAAGTAATTAATGCGTTTAAATTTATTAACTGGCTATGTCCCAGTGCCGGGTTTTTACGTAATTGATTTATTTAATCGATTTAATTTATTTATTATCAAGAGTTACGTAATTTATAGATACATTAGACAATTGAAATTTACATTAGTCAGATTGACAAGACGTTTATGAAAGTTGGGTGTCGAAGGTTTAAAATTCATAAAGGTAGACCTCATCAAGAATCTATTACAACAGACAACCGAATCAATACTGACATGTTTGTTAAATGTGTTAATTTCTAACTTGAGAACATTGCCCCCCATAGATGTATAGAAGGAGAGAATAAATTCTTGGATATAGTTGAAATATGATTGAACGTTCAGGCTAGTAGTTGTAGATCGTTCCTACCACCGCGCCTCCAAGACCTTATTCAAACTCGTGCTAAAATAATTTATGACGTCAGGGCGGCCATGTTGGGTCTGGCATAAATAGTTATTGCGATTGAGCTGTCAAATAAAAAAGCAATATGGAGGACGACAAGGCATTTCCGGTTGCCAACATTTGGGGGAAAAAATTACTAGATTTATTACTACATTTTTTTAGCGCAAAATTTGAATTTTTCATCACGAGATGTAAAATTTTGAATAGTTGACGGCAGACTAGCGCGAGCTCTCATTAAAAAAAATAATATGGCTGACTAGCGCGAAATTTAAACGAGATGCGGCGGGAGCTCCTCGCCTCAGTTTGCGTTTTTAACTAGATTTTTAAAAGTAACTAGATTTAAATTCGAATAAAACAAAATTTTGTAATTAACTCTACATTTGCAATGAAACCAGATGAAGGTAAGTACGCACTTACATCGTTTAGTAACTCATCCGATTTTAGTCAAATGAAGACTTAGTTACTTAGGAAAATAAATAAAACCAAGTGTGTTTTAATATTCTTTTTAGTTTTACAATAATAATATATATTTAGGTAGACAAAAAAAAATTGTTACAAATAATTACATTGGATTAAATAAGTGTATATACAAAGAATTAACTAAGAGACAATAAAACTACAATAAAACAACTAATCAAAATTATACATCCCTCTATGAAAAATTCAAATTTCGCTTGCGCTAAAAATCTAGTGATAAATCTATTGATAAATCTAGTAATGCACGCTGCTTAAATTTTTAGGTTCATTTATTCAAGGAGGTCTTATTCTAACTGCGGTTGATTGTTTCATGGACCCGTATGATGGATTAGTTCACCAGATGAACAAAATTATTATGTGTGACTATAAAACTGCTAATGTGAATGAGAAATGCCATACTCGTTATGAGGTAGAAAAGGTAAAAATGTACAATTTATTTTATTAAAAATATTGGTGTCTAATAGTTATGGAAATCATATTGTAACGCCAAATATTCACTTTCTTTAAACCTTTTAATACATACTTTTGTTAAGAGAAAAATATTAGGTATATTCCTTTTCTTTAAACCTTGTAATAAATCGCAACTAAGTATACCTGAAACCTCGAGGCTATTTGCATTAAGATACGCGCGGGGCTGTAGGGAAAGTTTACTGTAAGAAGTATGTAATCAGACCGCCAGTCAGAAGAAAAGTGAAGAAATAACATGGACTCGAGCAGTTATTTGAAAGAGTTTATTAGAAAGGATTTTAATTAATAAAAGTTGTCAAGAAAGTGAGTCGAGAGGGACCATAGGCCGCGACAAAGCAAATTGATATGTACTCACATTGGACTGCTGAATTAACATAAACTCTTGATATCTTGAAACAATTAAATAATCGCGTACCTTAATCAGAAATTAATCACGTACGTAATAAATTCTAAGACTGAAGTATGAAATTCTAACGTAACAAGAGAAATAAATTCTGGACGTGATCGGCACCCCATCTTTCATATATTGGAAGTAATTCGTTTCGCATAAAACAAAAGTTGAACCTTTTATTATGAACTGTCATCTTGTTCTTCTTCTTAAGCCGACTTCCTAATGGAGGTTGCCTATCCAATCTACCTATCATGACCATTGACACCTGACACCGCTGGCCGAAATATCCCCGTTGACGTTCTGTTGTACCAACGCCTTAGGTCCTTTAACCACAAGTTCTGTCTTCTCCATACCAATCTTTTCCCCCTCAATCTTTCCTTCTATGATGAGCATTTCGTACCGCTCGCCTCTCATGATATGCCCGTTATTGAAGCTTCCGCTTCTATATGGTTCTTAATAGTTCTTTGTTCTGTCCCATTCTCCTGAGTACCTCTTCCTACGTTTGCCTTTCTATCCATGATATTTTTAGAATTCGCCGATACAATGCAATTGCCCGCTATGATCAACAATGCGATCTATGATGTTCTGTAGGCTTGGGCAATATGACCGTATTGTCCGCAAACCGAATTGATTAACTTGCCATTGATTTTAATACCATCTCCAACTTCTTCAAGTGATTCCCTAAACACGGCCTCGGAATATATGTTGAAGAGGAGCGGCGACAAGATACATCCTTGCCTGACTCTATTCCTTATCACCACTTCTTCGGATGTGCTTTCTTCAACTCTGACTGCTGCCGCTTGATTCCAGTATTCTGTGATAATACGCAGGTCTCCTGCATCGGTACCAATGTCTCTAAGGGTCTCAGCTAGTTTTTGACGTGATACACAATCAAATTCCTTTCGATAATCAATAAAACGCATACATGTCGACATTCGTGTCTGTGCAGCGTTGGGTGAGAACGTTTAAAGAAAACATCGCTTCCCTTGTGCCTACACCATTCCTGCATCCGAACTGGGTATCACAGACCTGTCTTTCACACCTAGTATATATGAGGGTGTGAATAATACGTAAGAACACCTTCAGAACGTGGGATATTAAGCTAATCATTCGATAGTCTTCAAAATCAGACGCATTCTTTTTTTTTGGGCAAGGTGACAAATATCGACTTCAACCAGTCTGTTGGTATCATTCCAGCTTTATATATGTCATTCTGCCATTCTGCGTGAGAAGTTGCATACCTATACCATCAGTTTCGACGATCAACTTTAAAGTCGCTGCACGCGTTTTGTCTGGACCCACAGCTTTTCTGTTCTTCTGAATTTTAAGCCCTTCGCACCTCATCCTTGTAATTTCCGGGCTTTCTTCGTTGGTTACGTTATTCTCTGGTGGTTGTTCGGGCTTTATGTTATAAAACAGATTCTCAACCATCTATTTAACTTTTCCTCTACGACTATGACGATTTTGTTCTTGTTATCTTTTAATACGCCTCGGTACTGTTTACGATGATGGTTTGTTAGTTCTTTGATTTTTTTGTGAATGTTAAACAAATCATGTTTGGCCTGGGGCGCCTTTATTTCGCCGCATCTTTCCATCAACCATCTTCGACATGCTCCTCTCACCATTCTCTTCAATTCTTTGTATCAACTGCTATCTTTGGCCTTTTTCTTCCTTCTCTCTTCCATAAGCTGCAGAAATTCGTCCATTATCCATAGTTGTTTCTTCTCAGAGCCCTTGAGCACCATATATTTTTCTTGAATATCTATAAGGGCCTATTTTATCGCTATCCACCTAGTTTCTATTCCAGTTGTTCTGAAACTTCTTTTAACCTGATCTCTAGCTTTTCAGATATTTGTACTTGTAATTTCGGTTCCTGAAGTCTTTTAACATAAATCTGACGCGCCCTGTGCCTGCCTTGATTTCTAGCGAAACGACGGATTTGCAATTCTATCACGACGCGATTGTGATCAGTTCCAATATCTGCGCCAGGATATGTTATTTCACTTTTCACAAATTTCTTCAGATGACTTTTGATTAGTATATAGTCGATAGACGATTTGGACTCTATGTTGCTTAAAGATGGTGTTTACGGCAGAAGTTCTATGCAAATGTGATCAGCGGTTCTGCTCTGGCATTCCTTTTTCCGAGGCTGTATTTCCCGGAGACCTCTACTTCGCCCCCTTAAGAATTTTGACATTAATATTACCAAGCACTATTGGTATTTCCCCATTTTTCGTCGTGGAGTAAAGTGGAGTAAAACTCCTCTATTGTGTCATTATATTTGTTACAAGTAGGGGCATATAACTCTATTACATTCATGGCCTGATGAGATGAAAAGAGCTTCAGAAGCATTACATAGACTGCAAGTGGAATGAAATCACTGACAGCTTTCTCCAGTTCGGTGGAGATAAGATCAACGCCATACCGATGTTCATCATCAACATCAACTCTTCCAGACTGGTAGAGGATGCTGTGCTGTGGTCTAAGGGAACCTATACCCGATCATCTGACTTCACTGAGTCATAAGATCTTAATCCACAGTCGGTGCATTTCTGCATCTAAGTTGCCAAGCTTCCCAGTCATTAATAAACTACATTCATTCTAAGTTGTAATTCTAGTGTTGCAGTATATTTGATAACACTGGGGGGGGATTCTTAGCACCCTTTACTCATTTAAAGGGTGCTCGGACCGCTCATTTAAGGAGGGCTGTTTCACTGTTATACATATTCCTGTTGGATAATTGGAAATAATTTGTGCCGTGGAACTTCCGTTTCCCTCCTCCACCGGAGTGTGGGAACTGTTAAGGCTGCTACAGCTTCGCCTCCCATTATCCATTGTATCGCGGCAATTGAAATTCTATCTTTACGCGCCGTCACACGGTACTATTGATGCTGCTGCCCATCTAGAGATTTCGCAATATCGGGTTACCTTCACTTCGTTTAGCCTGTGGAATAACGCAGTTTACCGGGATGTGGCGTTCATTAAAAGGCGCACTATTACATGGCGCACTGTCAAGGGAATGTGGCGCACTGTTAGTTTATAACTCGTCTATTAAATTCTATTAGCACAATAGTTGTTTAAGGTAATCGAATAAAACTAGCGTAATCTATAAATCGCCCACCCATGAATCCCCAGGTTCCCGTACTTATCTACGGCGCGGACTGATTTGCTGCCCGCTTCGCCGCGGGCTGAGATCGCTCTTGACATCTCTTTTGGAAAATTTCTAACGGAACACTCTGGCGTGCTTTGAACGCCAAACTTTCCCGCACATTTAAATTCTCGTACGCACGATTTGGCCAATCCATAATGCCCCCAGTTCATACTCAAAAAGTATGAAACTTGTTGATTTACAATTATTTTTTTCTATCTTTTTAGTCTCTGAGACATATCATAAAGTTTGTTAAATTTTAAACGTGGCAACGTCACGTTCTATACCAGTTGGAGGCAATGCACTAATTTCATTCGACGCATAATACAAGGTAGTATATGCGAGTAAAATTTCAGCCTCCTAATTTTTAAACTGAATTTCTAACTAAAATGATCAGTTTGAACCCGAAAATTACAATGCGGATCCGTCACTGATAACAACATTTATTAAATTATAAGAGCACCGTTTTATGGATCTGATAAAACCTAAAATATTTTTTCAAACTGAATTACTAAATAAAATGATCACTTAGAACCCCTCCCGAAATTATAATGTCAACCCGCCACTGATAACAGAATTTATTTCAAGATATCTAAACAGTATTTACTTTTTCGCAGTAAGAAATTTTTTTAAGTAAGTAGGTGTTATTTCGAAAATTGTAATGAAAAGGTATTTTAATAATTATTTTTAATTTAAACATTTCTTGTCTGTAAGTTTGCATACATTAAGATCTTATAGTTTGAATTATTCGCAGTATACAGATCTGGTATAATATATTGTATCAGCTATCTGTTATGGATTTGGACGTGTTAACCCCTTTTACAAATTGAGTTAAACCATTAATGTATGTCAATGAAGGTAAGGGACTTTAACAATCAAAGCTCACCTCATATAATCCTTGCATTGGGGTTTTGTCTGAGAAGCATCTGACCATCCTAAAGATGGCCAAAGTTGCCTTTACAGTGATCTTAATAGAAAAGGGACTTTAAGAATCAAAGTTCAAACCCTTAACACAATACATGTGGTTCATCTCCACTATTAGAGTACGTACTAACACGATATATGAAGATATGTAAACCGTATTTACTTCTTCGCATTAAGAAGTATTTTTAAGCAAGTAGGTGTTATTTGGAAAATTGTAATGAAAACGTATTTTAATAATTATACTGATTGTTAAAGTTCCTTGCTTCATTGGCATACATTAATGGTTCATCTCAATTTGTAAAAGGTATAAGTTCGTCCAAATGCATAACATATAGCTGATACAATATATTATACCATATCTGTATACAGCCAATAATTCTAAATATAAAATCTTAATGTATACAAACTTACATACAATCAATATTTAAATTATAAATTTTCATAATTATTTGTACGGGCATTCATAGCGTAACGGTTAAGTGTCGGATTCATAGTCCGATGCCTATACTTGGAATAAGAAATTATGTTGATAACAGCTATAATCCTATGCTAGAAACACGTGGTCACCTTGCCCCAATTTTTACAAATAATTATTAAAATACCTTTTCATTACAATTTTCGAAATAACACCTACTTACTTAATATTTATTTCAGTTAGAAGCATTCCCAAATCCCAAATTGATTTTTCAAAAACATCTATGAAATTTAACGATTTAACGAACTCCCAACAAAAAGATTTTGTACGATCCTGGTACATGTTTCAGGCAATTATTTTTTAAACTGGCCCTGATAGTGTGTAGTTAATTTTATAAAATTTAATAACTTCTAATTTTAAATTGGGGAGGGGGTCCAATATATAAATTATTCGTGTTTATGTAGGAGTAAATAGGTATTTCTGTACAAAATCTTTTGTTACTTTAGAAAATTGCCCCGGTCAGCAATTGAGAGTTTTTAAGATATTAGTGGTTATATCTGTGATTAGAATTGGACTCTTTTGTGTCTATCATTTTAAAGAAAATCACAAGGGTTTACTAAAAACTAACTTTTTTAGGTTCACTAAACACAAGGGATTACTAAAAACTTTATAACAAAAAATTGTTGCTCAAGATCGGTTTAGTATATTTAATTGTTCACCTTCAATAATTCCACTTTTGCAATTGCTGTTTCTATATTCTACGTCGCCTTCGTCGTTTGATATCATGAAGTAGTTTTCCGCAATTAATAGGGTTTATAGGAATAGTCTCGAAAAATCATACAGTCCACATTAATAAATTAATTAATCGCTTGTTAATTTATATGAAAATGAAATTTATTAACGTTGGAAAATTAAATTATTAATTGTGGATTAAATAACTAAATAAAACCCTAATGTATTTTTAATTCCTTTAAAATAAATTAATAATGTACTTACATTGGAACTCTTGACACCTTGGAAACAATAAAAGAAAACTGCGTACTTAAGACGCAAATTCTCGTTCTTAAAGTATCAAAAACTCTAAAACTAAACTGTAAGAAAATTCTGGACGTTATGAGCTCAAGCTGTCATAAGCTGTCATACTAGCATCATAAGCTAGTATCCGGGGCCATGCACGTGTACCCATTAGACTATATATGCGAAGATTTAAAGAAAATGAATATAACTAATATTTTATATTTGGCAAGAGTATGTATTAAAAAGTTTAAAAAAAGTGAACCTATTTAACATCTTTCGTTTGGCGTTACAATACGATTCTTAGATACGTTGTCCGTATTCAACCGTGCAACAGGACTTTATTCAATCGGTACATTATCATTGGCTTTTTCCAAATCATTGAACGAAAGATGGGTTGGTAAAATTCTTTCTAGTCTTTGATCAGCGTGAAAACATTCTCGGTACTTAACATCCATACACGAAAATTTCTCTGCTTTTTAATGTTTTGGAAAAGAGCTTCTAATCTGGCTTTTTGTACGCCGCCACAGAATCGTTCCAAACACTCGGTTACACTCATACGTCTATAATTATTACATATCTTCTTGGAGCCTTTCTTATGGATTGCATTTCTGTTATTTTATCAATCAGTATCTGTAGTTCGTATTTAACCAACTCTATGGTAATACATATTAGTACAGCCGCTATCCAGTTTTCTATTTGCTACTGTGCCATAACCTACTTGGTTATTCATAAATTGTAATTCAGTTATTGTGGTCTTAAATGTAGGTCTATCTTCAGAAATTAACTTTTATAATGGCTTCCCAGTTTTTTTGTTTTGGTATTATAAGTTATGATAAATACTCGTTTTTCATCTTACCGAATATTTTTAATGAATTTCTATAGTTCTACAACTCTTTCAACCCACGTATCTATCTATCCAGTTCCCTACAACTATCGTCTCGTGGCTCGTTTTTCTTCTTCAATCTTCTGTCTTCACTTCCCTGTTTAATTTGGTACAATTTTTTCTGTCCTCACTATCCGCATTATTCTGGGGTTAACTATCATTATTTTAAGTAACAGTTGTATAAGCTCTGAATGGCTTCCACAATACGGGTGCTGTAAGGCTTTGTAAGCGCTGTTTTTCCGGCATCGTTATAACACTTTTATTTAGAGTGCTAATATTTTATTTTATTCTTCAGGTTGTTGTGCACAGACTTTATTCCGTCAACACTGTAACAAAATGGGTACAATATGATATAGCATTCGCTTTTGTTAAAGAGAAATACGCCAACAAGGCTCATTTGTTCCACATTTATGCTAAAGAACATTTCTTTTCATTAGCTCATTGTGATATATATGCTTTCGGATTAATCGGCAACAGTCACAGTGTTATACAATATTTTTCTTTCGGGCTTGCCCAGAATAGGGTCGGTACTATAAGTGTAAGTACTAATATGATATTTTTATTAAATGACTTAACTAGATTTTAACTCATCTTTGTACCTTAAACTTTACGCCACCCCTTATCTAACTCCGCACCTATATAAGACCGCGAACTGATATAAGAAATATGAGCTGAACCGAAAACCAAAAACCGTAATTGAACTGATATATGTTGAAGAGATTGGAAGTGTTGAGGAAATTATATAAATTATAGGAGGAGGAAGAAGTAATTGGGATTTTGTTCTCCCTTCTTCCTTGAGGAAAATAAAGTTGTTGTTAATTCCTATGTTTGGCCAATTTTAGTTTTTATTTGAAATTGAATTTTTTTTTAGTTTCAATAAGAAATTTTGTTTTTATCTGTATTGTATTAAGATTTATGCCAATAAAGATCTATCTATCTACTAAAATGACGTCATATATTTTCATCACTGACGTCATAACATCATATACAAAAATGGCAGTTAATTGATTTAAATCAAATTCAAGTAATTATTAACTGTAGTAAATATTGTTTTGTTTCAGATACTGACTGTAAATTGCTGTATATAGTTCATTAAATCACATAATAATGTAAATATTAATAATAGTAGGATTGGGTTATAAGATTAGTCATATTTAGTAAAGGAACAAATATTGTAATTCACAATTTGATATTTTCTCAAAATTTTCTTGTCAATGATGTTGATAATTGATGTTGATAATTTTGAGGAGTTGATTTATTTATACATTTTTTTGGGAAAATATGCTGTTAAGTTGGATTTTGAGAATTTTGAGGTTTATTTAATCCAGGTCGATAAATATTTTTTTTGGTGGCTTAGGAGTCATTACTTTATAATATTATTAGTATTATTATTGAATTGATCAATCTTTCGAGTTGGTTGACAAAATTTAGATTGGTTTTAGAAGAATTCAATTTCATGTATGAAAGGTGCTGAAAATGTCTTAGTTGAATTAACGGCTTTAGCTATGAACTGAAAGAGTTAAGCATAAAGAATGTTAGTTCTTACGACAGCACAATCTCGGGAAGCCAGGTGATTGGTAAAGAGGGATTTAGATCGTGAATCAAGGTCTAAAGTTGTTCCGCATAACCCTATGGGAGAGTTAAACACACCAATTTTCGTAGAGCTTTTAGACCAGGGGTGTCCAACCCGTTTGACCATATAAAATTTTGCCAAAAAAAAATTGGGACACATAAACTAGTATATTTTTTGGCAATCTTTATTACCATTATTTTGTAACTGATATTACAACCGATAAAATTTGGATAATAAAAAAACACCATAATAATTAATAATTGCAATATTTATATTTATTCCCTATTATTGGACCTTTTAATTTCAAGGAAAGTAAATGTTATTTAAACAAATGTAAAATGTTCATCCA
>WYDF02001914.1:0-14086 GCA_009867245.2 Adranes taylori
TTGTTCATCTAATTGACTTTACTTGTTCTTCTATTGCATTTAAAAATAAACTAAACAGTAAGTTAATAAATGAAGAGGTAAACTGTAAAAACCAAACTAGTTGTTTTTTGCTTCAAATTTTGACAGACGTCATGTGTTGAATGGCAGATGTAAAACCAATATGGCGTTCGTTGTTACGTAACGCCATTTATCGAAGGCTAGATTTATGTCAAATCACCCTCGTATTATGATTTCGTCGTTATGATTTTTTAACTTTCTTGTTGGATTCTCAACTGATCTTTCCTAATAACATACCCTTTGTTTTCTTTGTATTTAAAATTAATGAGTTTACTGCTTTTCTAATTCATCAAGAGATTTTTGCATCTTCTTTCTGCAACACAGTATCGCCAGCAAACAGTTAGATATCTGCGATCTTTGCCATGAACAGTATGCCATTTTTATATAAAAAATATATAGAAGCAGACCCAAAACTGATCCCTGAGGTACAACATATTTTATTGCACATGGCTTTGATTTCTTTTCATTTAGTTTCGTTACTTATTGTCTATCACTTAAATAAGACTGAAACCACTTTATTGAAAGTTCCCTAGCTTATTCAGATTGCACTAGCTAATTCAGCACACATTGCACTAGCTTATTTAGTAAAATATTTCTATAGATTGTCGCGAATGCACGTTTAACATCCAGAAATACACTTAAACTTACGGTATCATTATCATCTAAATTTTTCTTCCACCTTGATAACACTAATTGAAGTGCTATTGTGACATACTCCCACTCGCGACGCTGCTAATTGAGTCCTAGTGACTGCCATAGAGCGGGGTGGGGGGGTTCGGACTAATGCGGCTCGCCTGTATAACACAACCAAGTTTCAATTAAAATTATAGCATCATAGTTATTACACGAAACAGACAAAAAAATCCTTTATTTTTGATCTTAGACAACCCGCATTTAGATAATAGATAAGAAATGGATCCTCTACTTTTCCGACCCCTGTACTTTCTTACTCAGAGTAGGCTTCCTTTGAATATATTTAATGAACCATTTATTATCATTTTCAGTTTCAGTCTTTTTTTTTAATTCCGCAAGTAATTGTTTCAATCCGAACCTTTGTTTGGGTATCTTGTCTGTGCTAATTTTATAATTAGTTCAGACTAATTTATTTCTCTTTGACAATATTTCTTTAACTAGATCATTACACACATGGGTCTTGATAAATTGCGTTTAGATTTTCCTAACTTTATTATTTTCATAACCTTGGTCTGATCTATATCCATTTTTTCAAGTATTTCTTTAGTAAGCTCTTCATCATGTTTAATTCTATCCATTATGACACCGGAAGAGGACTCTTCAGTGTTATAAACGATAATATAGTTTGCTTTCCATAATTTACTATTTACCTCATGTAAAATTTCTGTCTCATCAATTCCTAATATTCCCTTTATTCCTAATATTCTTTTTGAGTTCATTCATTGTCAAACCTGAACAGCCGAAGTTGAAAGAGATTGAAGACAATGGCCAGTTGGAATACCATAACACATAGCTCCTACCTTTTATGAAATTTATAATTTGATTCTATTGCAGTGTAATAAGTGTTGCTGTTAGCGGTGAGTCTAATTTGTAATTTTTTATATGTTCAAGGGCGTAATTTTTTATATACGTTTATAATGTAATTTTTTATATATTCCTTAATTATATCATCTTATATCAGAATTTTGTTAAACAAAAATAATATATAGAAAAATAAGAAAACTTTTTATGTTCCGAACAAAGAGTTTTGGATTCTTACTTTCGTCAAACTGGTGATTCAATTCTAGTTTTCGACATAAGACGATTTTTCTCTCAAATCAAAGTTTCTTTATTTAAAACTACATAAGACAAATTCAACAAAACATAATAATTTATTACAAATTAAGATATAAATAAAAATTTATTCTACATCAATAACAAGTTTTCCTCTTAAATGGCCCGCATTTAAAGCTTCGTACGCTCTTGGTAATTCTTCAAATTTATATACTTTATGTAGAACGGGTTTTATCTATAGATATATAAAAAAACAAAATATTGATTTACAATTTAATAAGTTTGATTTTTTCGTTCAGAAAATAAAAAAAATCTTCGCGGTTAAAAGTTTTGTACAGGATCCGAGGAAAGTTCGTGTACCGATTCGAAAGGCCATAACTTCTATATTTTTATTCCAAATTTACACAAAATATTGAAAATTAAATGTCAATGAATTTCAGTTCCATTGTTTCATGTGGTTTCCTTTTACTTTGAATATGGCCTGCAGTCTGGGAATGAATGAGTTGCACGTTGCACGTTGAACGAGTTGCACGAACGAGTTGCACAAACATGCCGTTGTAGAATCTTTGTCCAGTCTCTACGAAGATGCGCGTCCACATTCTCATACCTTTCAGTCGACATTCTGGCCTCTAACATACTTCAAACGGAGCAAGCCATTGAATTCGCAAGCCGTTGTCTCTCGGAAAAGAAGTGTGGAGCACTATTTTTGCAAAAAAGCTTAGTTCACTTTGGCTCGATGAGAAACCTTGCTGGAATGTAAACGGCTCGGAACTGAATTGTTTACGCACCCACGGCAGCGATACACCTTCCAACACCTTTTCTCGGTACTCAGTTGCATTTACCGTTACACCAAGGTTGACGAAAGCCAGCGGAAAGCGATATCTGGCGGACACTATGACCCATACCATGACGTTTACAGGCTTTTGCAATTATCGTTTGACATTCCCAACCGCAATCGCTTTGTTTGTCATTGATTGAATGGTGAGTTTTTTCATCCGAAAATATGATGTTTGGAAACTTGCCACCAATCTGATATTTGCAATTTTTTTCGCCATTTGCGTTGCATTGAGTTGTAGATTTCGTTCAATTTGGCTCTTCACTTTTCGTAGAATTTCTGTTTGTTGCCGACTTTTTTCGACCCGATCGGTGGCATCTGTAATGCTACGGCATCATTTTAACACAATATCGTGTGATACACAAACATTTTGTTCACTTGAAAATATTGCATTTCACGAACGATAGCTGGTTGCCAATTTCCAGCCAAATAGAGCGTCATCACATTGTTACACATCAATTCCATTATCGAAAAAATAAAAATGATTCACGTTAGAAAATAATGATTTTGCGTGCTTGTCGACTATTTCAAATTTTCAACGCGCTGTCATTTATAGTTTGACAGATACACCGACTTGAAGTTGATAACAAACTTTCGTCGGAGCCTGTACGGCGTGTTTGTTATTGTTTTAATTATAGTCGTTAGCTAATGTGCGCTGTATTTAATATCTTAACATATTTTTTCAGATAATCTTATTTTACTTAAATTTTACCCTTTCCTAACCCTTACCCTTTAACCTTTCCGAAAATTTGTAGGTTCTTTATTTGCCACCTAATGTTAGAGCGCTTGTGCAGCCTATGGACCAGATGATTAGAAATAGTTTTAGAAGAAGATTAGAAAACAAAAGGAATAGTCTTAGGAGGTATAGAAAAATGATTGAAAAACTAGAACAAAGCGTAAATGACATTATGTAGATGTTTACTAACATTTCGGGACTTGAAAGTTGCGACAAAAAAGATGTACTGGTAATGCATTGAGAGCAGCGATCCTAAGCTTCAAATTTTTAATGAAGGAAAGGTTCTGTCTAGTGACTAGAATAAACAAGATTCTGACACCAGTGACAGCGACTAAGAAGAGAACTAAGCAAAGAAAAGGCTTTTACTGCATTCGAATGTACAATGTCTTGGCATGGACGGTAAAACAAGTTCACCCTGAGCCTTATATAGGATGCCTTTAACTTTTGAAGGATGATTTTTTAAACATAAAACGGATATATAATTTGATTATAAAGAAAAGAGGACAAAAAATGGCTCAAAAGAAATTAAATGTTTATTTCCAAAAGACTTAAGTTAGGATATTTAAACAAATTAGCCAGAAGCACTTACGTAAACAATAAAATATTGTACAGCTGGCGTACTGTACCATGACCAATGGGAGAGATATTTGATGCGCAAAGTAGAGGTTACTGAAGACAGGGAAAGTATTCGGGAAAAAATTCAAACGCTTTTTATAATCTTGCATTGGGAGCACCAAGGGCCGCACTAATAATCATAGTAGCTAAGAATTTACTACGCATCTTGTAGGCTATGGTGCAATATGGGAGCTGTACGTACTTGTTTCAATTTTTCAATTAAATCGATTATCCGAAAAAAATGTTTATCCGAACAACTTTTGGTTCAAATTAGTTCAGATAAGCGACGCTCTACAGTAGATGTATTAATAATCACTAATACTAACCTTTTGAGCTGCAATTAACTCATGAAGAAAATCAAACCCTTGCGTCAAAGGTGTGAAAAATCCCCATCGGACAGAACTACCGTCCCATAATTTCGAATAATTCGAACAAAGAAAATCGCGCGCATTCTCCATTAAACCGGGAATAATTCCATACTTATCTGTATTCTGAATCAATGGTGAACTCAATGTTAAATATTTCTGATAGGACCAAGACGTCGGTAAGTTTCGATACCCGATTTTTGCACAATCCATTATCAGATCAAATCTATGTTAAATAAATACAAATAATTAGATATCTTTTATGATTTATATTTATCGCGCAGTTTTCCAGTAAATTAATTTGTAAAACCTTTTTATATATTTTAAAAGCAGTAACTTCGCGTAGAACAAAAAAATCCATTAAAACATTGCGATTCTTAAAATATTTAATTCGTTTTCATAGATGTAAATACTACCTTTGGTTACAATAGGTACTGAAAGTAATAATTACCTTCCTTCATTTTCTACGTCCCGCTGATAATTAGGATCATTGTAGCAATATACACGATCAGCACCTAGGCTTTGAACCATGTCAGAAGCATCACTAGCGCATGTAGCTATTACCTACATAAATTATTTTAAATATTAGCAACATTACATAGTTACATTTAAAAAATTATGAACGGATCAATCACCTCACCTTTCATATACTGGAAGTCAAAAGTTTTACTATATACTGTATGAAATAAAGGCTAAATCTATGTAATTTTGATCAAGTTATCTTGTAATTCGTCTAATACATTCATTTCGCAATAGTTGTTTGCGATAACTAACAATCAATTAGCATAAAAACAAAGGATTTTATAACAAAGACAATAGGTTTTGACCCAAGACAATATGGATACCAAGAAGGAAGTGGAACACACTGTGCAATCCTAGAGTACACGGGAAAAGTGAGAAATAGAAATGGGAAAATACTGCGTATTGGTATTTCCGGACTTCTCGAAAGCATTTGACTCGGTGGATAGACTGATATTATTGGAGAACCTACAACAACTAAAGATGAAAGGAAAAGCCTATGAAATTTTGAGATCATATCTAGATAAAAGAAAACAATATACAAGAGTCAATGGAGTCAAAAGTGAAATGAAATATACAGAAAAACAGGACTCGACACTATGGCCTATAATGTACCACAGGACTCGACACTATGGCCTATAATGTACCTATTATATGTCCAAGACTTAAAATAACTAAATATACAGGGAAGCTATTAGATGTATGCGGATGACACAGTAATGATGTTCGCAGGAAATTGCTTAAAAACATTGCAAAATGAAACATAAAAGGCACTGAATATCTTCAATGGGTGAGCGGCGTATAATAATTTGCAAATAAATAAAAAGAAAACTAAATTCATGATAACAGCGAGCAAAAACAAAAGAAAGGACATAATTAAATTAAAGATAGAAGAAAGACATCTGGAAGAAGCACAAGAATATAAGTACATGGGAATATGGATTGACAACAAATTGAATTGGAAAAAGCAAATAGAATACGCAAAGAAATAAGTGATTCAGTTAACAGGAGTGATGAGAAACTGCGGACACACACTGAGGAATGGAGACAGTGGTGACCTTAGACCCGACAAAGGATGTAAGAAACGTGCACTCCGTGTGTTATTTAAAATAGATGATTTTAGAGTAAAATTTAAAATCAATCAAGAGGTATAGGGAGAAATTTTATAGTGTGAAAGTATTAGTGTGAATTAGAACGAGAAATATAAGATGGGTTTAAATTGAAGAAAAGATAAAGTTAATTGCTGTATGGAAGAAAAAAGATCAGCTAAACATGAGTGATAGTGACATAATATAGGTATAGAAGGTATCAGTTTTAAAACGTAAACGATAGACTGAAGGATACCACATTGGTGCAAAATCTGAGACGTAGGACAGATTATGAGGTAAAAGTAAGATTGAGTACAAAGAGAAAGATAAAAGTAAAATAACAAAAGAAAAGATGAATAAATATATATTGAAATCGAGTAGTGGAAGCTTGTTAAACAAGAGCGATGATAATTGAAACAAAGTAGGAAGTGACCTAAAAAGAAAAAGAGGTGAGGTGGTGGGTGATGATGAAGCATGGAGGAGGGAAAACATTGAATTTCAAAAAGAAATATTTAAAAAATTTAGAGAGATTAGGATGGAGATGAAAGAAATGAAGGAAATAAAAGAGGAAGTGAAGAAAATAAAAACAGATAATGTGGGTATAAAGAAGGAGATGATGGAGAACACTAATAAATGGAGTACGGAAAATAAGAAATTAAGAATGAAAATTGTGGAAGAGAGGGAAGAAAAGTTAGAAATTATCAGGTATAATAAGAGATACAGATGGATAATGCATGAAGATGGGATGTGCGAATATCTGCTATCAGGCCTAAGCATGTATGAGAAGAGGATGATTTCGACATGTAGGTGCGGGAATGAAGAGGTGGAAAATAAGTACTGGTTGAATGAGCAAAAACGTATGTGTAGAATATGTGGGAGGGCAGAGGAAAAATGGAGTCACTGGGTAAGTCACAGTAGGAAAGGCATAAAAAGGGAGAAGATAATGATGGAAGAAAATAAAAGCCTTCTCTTCTGTTCCTACCAATAGATAAAAGAGAGATGAAGAAAGATGCTGTAGAGGAAGAAAGGTGTTGTAGAAGAAAAAAGTTTAATGATGGTGATATCTTTTTGAATTTTGAATTTGTTTATATGTTATTGTTTTATGTTGTTGTATTTTCATTTTGAATATAAAAATGTAAGAGTGTAATAATGCCAAATAAAGGTTATATCTTTCTATCTATTACTGAGGAATGACACAAGAAAGTGGTGTATCATGCTCACATTGATAGTCACCTAAGATACCGACTAAGCATGTGGGGAAACACAAGTGAAACGGAATTAAATGCACTACAAAGAACGCAAAATAAAATGATAAAAGCAATATAAAACATTAATCAAAGATATGAAACAAGGTTATTATATAGATCTACAGGACTTGTAAATATACGAACTTTACGAAACAAAGATCAAACATTACT
The DNA here is from genome assembly GCA_009867245.2 of Adranes taylori. Lineage (NCBI taxonomy): Eukaryota > Metazoa > Arthropoda > Insecta > Coleoptera > Staphylinidae > Adranes > Adranes taylori. The sequence continues at coordinate 7,380 of WYDF02001914.1, forward strand.
AATCTTTAGATTACTAAAAAAACAAACAAGAAAGTCAAATACAAATCAAACAGAAGAAAGAAATACATAAACATTATACGAGAACCTCAACATGGTACTTAACAATAAGGATAAAGACGAACACAGGGAGGATCAACTATCAGAAGACATTAAAAGAATCAGCGGTTATAATTTTTTTAAGAAGAAAAACAAAATGTATTGGATAGTGACAAGAGAAGGACATCCAATAAGAATGAAAACATTATGGAATGAAAGGGAGCTTCAAACCAGCCGGAGGTAGCTGATATGGTTCCAAGAATAGATTCCCATTATAATAACATATTATATTATATAAAAAAACTTAAAACTGCTATCATCGAGCCAACAAAAAAAAAACATTACAACACGTCATTGGTGGATTTACAAGAGAATTCACTAAGCCCAAAGAGCCATTTTATTCAAAATTTAGAATTAAAACCTAAATAGAAGCACACATAAAAACAAAATAGAACGTTAAAAACTAAATGTTGAATGGGCGAAAACATTCGCACTTTTAACTAGTAATAGCTGAAATTCAAGAATTTAACACGTTAACGCCGGCACGCAATTGCGTATTATGTTTTATCGGGCGGCGTTTTTCACATCTTGCTATTATTCATCTAATACTCAGTGGTTGTCATAGCACCGAGTAAAAAAATTGTCATAATATGATAATTCCATACGCTCAGTTCACGCTCCGATGGAGCAACCGTACATATACCACCGGTGGCACAAGACGGCGTTAACCTCCAAACATAAAAGAAGAGGCTTAGGCATACAACGCAAAAAACCAGACTGTGAGAAAAATCGTCCAATACAGGCTGGATAGGGAGACTTATACTAAGATTCAAAACTGGATACAACAAAAAGGTGGAGAAGCAAGTCAGTTTTAATAACTTATAATTTAAGAATCGGTTCTATAATTTAACAATCGGTTCTAGGGAACCAAGAAAACCGGCTACCAGCGCACATCTGTAGCTAGATATACTACGTAAGATGGAAAACGGTTTGGAAGATTATTTTCACAGATACAAAATTGTATGGACTGTAAAAAATGGCATAGAAAATCACACATATCGTATAGCGTGATTTTCGTATAGATAATCACACAATCCTAAACAGTTGTCTGATTCTGATGTACACACTCCTAATCTTATTAGAATGGACATTTTAATCTCATGAAAAGGATAAATATAATATAAAACGTAACATACATAATATAAAACGTAAGAAACAATACAATTATGAAAACTAATCTTTCAGAATAAGAAATCCTTGAAATTGATAATTACTTGGATGTTTTGTGATTTAAGTAATTGCACTGCAATGGTTCCAACTCCTCCAGACGCGCCAAGTATAAGAACTTTTCTCTGTGTACTTCGTTTGACAGCATTCGATTCATTATTCCAACACATGCCTCCGAAAATGTATAAAGCTGACCACGCCGACATTGCCGCATACATCAAAGATCCAGCTTCCGTGTGACTCAAATGTTTAGGCTTTGGACGGACCTGTAATATATTTTATATTATAATATATTCTTTTGAAATTCTTACATCTACGTAATACTAATCTGAACAACTAATTATCGAGAAAGGAAATTTCATTAATAAAATATGCTATCCATCTATATCATGTATGCTACATGTATCATATAATAAAAATCGAAAAGCTGTGTAAAAATTTCATAGAAATCGGTTCAATAGAACCCGCTTTATTCGCGCTGTACACATACAATTTTTTGAAAACCACTTTTTTGAGCTACGGAACCTCCAAGTAGTGCTTGTCAAATGCCCGAAAACTTTCATACATAGCAGTGGTGCCCAAACTTTTAGATGTTGAGAGCGACTTTTTTGGTCAAAGTGTACCTGAGGGCAACTTTTTTTTTTATATCAAAAACGCTCATCCCTGATGTATTGGATCGGATATATGAAAGATTAAAACGCAAACATCGGCTTTTCCAACCGATTACTTAGATTCTCTCCGTACGGTTACACAACGTTTTAAAATTCGTGCACGTGATCGCCACCCCATCTTTAATATACTGGACGTCCTACGTTACATCTGGCATAAAACATAACCTTTTAGTTTCGACTGTCACCTTTTAAGTCGTCTATTAAATTCAATTATCACAATAGTGTTTAGGGTAAATTAAACAACATTAGTCTAACCCCTGAATCCCCCGATCCTCATATTTGCTTTGCTCTCCGCTTTGCCGCGGTCTACGGTGGCTCTTGACTCACATTTTCCCCGTATTTACCTACGGTTTGGCATATCCTACGACCCCTTTTGACTCTCTTTTCGGCTAATTTCTAAAAGTACAGTCTGGCCTTCGTGTCCGATTTCCGTAAAATTGAGGCCCCTGGGTCTTACACTTGTTCCCCAAGTTTTATTTTTTCAGCTTTCATAGGAAACGAGATATTTAATGTAGTACATTAACCGGTCTCAAGTTAATGGATCGAAAAGCTTACAAAACAAAAAACAACCTGTATATTTGTTAGTTTGTAATTTTAGAAAAAATGTTTAAATAAAATCGAACGAGCTTTTGGTGGCCTATAGAAAAAAGTTTATTCAAGTGTCCTATCTTTTAGAGTTCCTAAAATACTTTACAAAAAGTTTGTAAAATTTTAAATATGGCAACATAGCGCTCTATAGCACTTGCGGGGGTGGCATTACTTTCATTTGAAGCATAATACAATATACTATATGTGAGCGAAATTTCAGTCTTCTAATTTTAAAACTGAATTTGTCAATAAAATAATCATTTCCAGCCCCTCCAAAAATTATAATGTGTACCCGCCACTGATAACACCGCCACATATGTGGTATCATTGTAAAGCAACTCACAAGGGCTACAAAAATATAAGAAAATATACAGGATTAAAAAGTTTTAAAATTTTTTTGTTGCTCAAAGTCGATCAAGTATATTCAGTTGGTCACACTGGCAAAATTAAGGTTCCCTGGTCTTACATAAGTTCCCCAAGTTTTATATTTCCAGCTTTCATAGGAACCGAGATATTTTTAGGGTAGTACACTTTTTTTCAAGGTAAAATTACTTGCGAAACTTTTCGAGAAAATGGACCCTAAAGTTAGCAAAACAAAATAGAGCCTGTATATATGTTAAATTGTGATTTTAGAAAAAAATGTTTCAAACAAAATCGAACGGCCTTTATGTAGCCTATAAAATAAAGTTTATTCGAATGTCCTATCTTTTATCTTTCCTGAGATATTTCAAAAAGTTTGTTAAGCTTCAAACGTGGCAACACCGCTTCCTATACAATTTGGTAACATGGGACATTCTTTATTCGACGCATAATACAAGGCACTATATGTGTGCAAACTTTCAATGTCGTAGTTTGAATACGAAATTTCTGAACAAAAAAATTGCTCCTGTCCGCCATATTGGATTTATAAAAGAAAAAGCGTTCTGTGGGCTCATAGTAGACACTTGTCTACCAAATTTCATCCAGATAGGTCCCATAGGGAAGGAGAAATTCTTGAACATACAGAAGTACATAAGTATGTACAAACAGACACCGAAAAATCGATCTTTCTTTTATTTTTTGAGAAAGAAAAAATTTGTTTGGAAAAAACTTTTTATATGAAAAATTTTGTTCATTATGCCCCCCCCCCCCCCCCCTTTCAATTGCGTATTAACGGATTGCAGTAATTTCAATACAACAGACGTGCTAAGGTGAAATTTCGTTAGTGATTATTCATTAACGGTATCATAAACTACAAAATTATTAGAATATATGGATCTATAAGAAAATGACTCAAATCGTATTTCTCATTTCTATATCTACTTCCATTCTCAAAACCAGATATTTTAGTAAAATGTAATTTATTTAATGATATTAACTATCAATCATATAAACCATAATTTTCAATTTAAATGTTAGTTCAATATAAATTTTGCATTCAAATAAGTTAAACCATATACATAGTACACAGGAGCTCATATTTTATTATATATTATATTCAAATTATAATCTTAATTTTATTCTACAATAGCAGACATAAGTACGATAATAAAATTGATTAATTAACGTTTACGAGGTAAATTTTTATTGCAATCTTGCAAGTGTAATGAATTTAGAAAGCATGTTAATATCATAAAAATCATTTTCAAAATTAAGGGAATCCAATTAGGATGAGTGGTTTAATACAAAGACTGGTTTCGAAAAAAAGCTATTAATCTCATTGTTAACCTATATCTAATAACTTACATTATCTTCATGTACTAAAACTGCTTCTGAATGACAACCTTGCCTTTGCAATGGAACAATACCATAAACCTCATCACCAACCTTAATACTTTTTGTCACGTCTAGACCTTTATCCAGAACATAACCCGAAAAATCTCTTCCTAAAGTAAGTGGAAATTCAATTTCAGTTTTTCGTATCATATTAAATGCATCTCTGCCGTAACCGGTTAACATTAAGCCATCAATTGGATTTAATGAAGTTGCTTTAACTTTAACTAACATTTCTTTAGAATTTGTTAAAATAGGAAGTCTTGGTCTCGACAACTGCAATTCATTTACATCACCATAGGAATGTATTTGCCAAGCCAACATTCGAAATTCATTTTGAAGTTGTAGCTTTGTAGAAAAGTATTTCAGAATCTGTAATTTGGGTTTTATTAACTTAACAGTTGAAATCATTTTTGCGAATGAAGTAAAACATGGTAACTAATTATAAAAGCTTATCAAGTATGTAACGTTTTGATAAAAGTGTTATAAATAACATAAATAATTCATTAAAATTTCTGCCCTCCGTTCGCAACTTATGTAGACCTATATACGACCGTTAATCTCTTATCACCAACAGCCACATAAGGAACAACACTCGATTATTTTATCCATACCGACATTTATTGATTTAATGTTCGATCACTAACTATGCTTCAAAGATAGATAGGTTACGATATATAATTTGATTTCAAACTCATTTTAATGTGAAACAGTAAATATTTGGTAATTTCAAATTTGTAAAGACAAAATATACTCACAAAAGATGGTCATCAGATTTATGGGGGTTTTTTATGGGATTTTAGGAAGCGTTTGCAATTTCATGATTTATAATTTAGTTGTTGCTAGCAACTAGTACGCAACTGGAATAAAATATTTAACATATACTTTAGTGGCTGTCTAATGGCAAACATTATTTGGTTTATTGAATAATTTTCTGTTGTCTACATTGGATTTCATTCAGAAATAGATTATACTGATATACTATAATATTATTAGTAAATTAGATAACGGTAATTTAAAAACGAAATCAATTAGAAGAAAATTCTTTGAAAGCACGGAATGTGGTTTTAAAATTGACGCTTTCAAGAGAGGCGCTTTTCAAGTGTACGGAATGTGATTTCAAAACCGCACACGAAGCAAGTCTTTTAAGCCACAACCGAACTCATAGCGCAGTGAAACCTTTTGAGTGTACAGATTGTGGTTTCAAAAGTATACATGAATGAAATTTTCTAATTAACAAACGAACTCGTTCAGAAGTGAAACCATTCAAGTGTTCGGCATGTGATTTCAAAACTTCACACAAAGAAAGTCTTTTAAGTCACAACCGAACTCGTTTTTTTGGGAAAATGCCATTGTTAGCTTCAACCTATGTTGAATGGTTATACACACACACACACACACACACACACACAAACACACACAAACACACACACACACACACATATATATATATAATATATATAAGTATACAAAATGTGTATATATATATATATAATGTATTATTTTTGTTACGTACTCCATTAGGAATATTTTATATATTTAAAAACGTCATAAGCACTGTTACATATCACTTGCTTTGTGACTCGACTTTCGAACCTAGGTCCATTATCGAACTGACTGTTGTTATGGTCGAATTGTGTCGTTTGCTGCGCGTGCCTGTGTTCTATAAATTACAACTAGTTTGGTTTTTACAGTTTATCTCTTCATTTATTAACTTACTGTTTAGTTTATTTTTAAATGCAATAGAAGAACAAGTAAAGTCAATTAGATGAACAAGAAAAGTTTATTTAAAAATAAATTAAACAGTAAGTTAATAAATGAACAGATAAACTGCAAATTTAACAGTCTACTAACACCACTCAAGATCTTATATGGAATGAACGTCAACATCACAAAGAAATAGTACATCCGACAACGCCGCATATATAATTTTGGACAGAAGACAGACACGCGCAGCAAACGACACAACGCGACCATAACAACAGCCAGTTCGATAATGGGCCCACGTCCGAAACTCGAGTCACAAAGCAAGTGATATATAATAGTGCTTACGATGTTTTTCACATATATAAAATATTTATAATGGAAATACATTTTTAAATATACAAAATAAACAATGAATTTCAAACTAAACACGTAATGAAATATGTAAACAAATCTTTTATCCCAGTTACGTTAAAGCCTTATTCGACCACCAGAGGGCCCAAATTTGCTTGAATCGTCGTATACTATACGTATGAAACGAATAAAAATACCATAATAGTTATTTAATGAGTCGGCGATAGATAGATAGATTGTAGATAGATAGATAGATAGTATATTCATCGAAATTACAAAGTAAATCGATATGTCAAATCGGCCATCCACCCAAATGTTCATCGGAATTTTTTCTACCTTTGTGGTCTCTCATATATGATTCGCAATTTTCGATGA
>WYDF02001925.1:0-14085 GCA_009867245.2 Adranes taylori
TAGTTTTGTTGAGATTTGTTTTTATTTTAATATAATCGTCATCCTTAATATTTTAAATATAAAATAATTATTAATGGATGTTTATTTAATTAGATACTAAGAGACATAAATTAAAACCTCAGTATTTACGTTATTTACTACCTTTTTACTAGTTATTTTTTCGATAAATAATTTAAAATTTTTAAATAAATGTCAAAATAGATTATTTATCAAAATGGATTATTTATATAAATATTTATTGCACGACCAACTCGATCGATTAAAAAAATTCATGCAAATTGGGAATTCTGTTACAAAATTGTAAATATCTCAAAAGCAGTTGATGTTAGACATAGGAAGTGGTTAATAAAAATGAAAGTGGCCCTAAAGATCTATCAAACCATTACATAAAATATAGAGTATTCTATTTAAAGAAATTGAAAAATACCCTACTAAGCGTTTTGGTTCACCCTGTATACAATTTTCAATTACATGCAAAATATTTTATACGCTTAATAGGCGAGAGTGTACTAGAATTACCAGGTCCAAAAACAGATCAAATATATTTTATTCTTTTAAGATACAAGCAGTTCAAATTACCACAATTTTGGCATAAAACTAGCCATAATTTTTGAAACACCTGGAATAGACCCACCAAGCCTTAGATTGAAAGTTACGAAAAATACGTAGAATAGAATTATCAACTAAAAAGTATAGCATTCTATTTAAAAAAATGTATTTTGCGTTTGGCCTGCAGTTATGGAACAACCTGTATACATGAAAATATTTTTAATTTATGTAGCTTAAACCCCTTCTGCTTTCGAAATTTTTCTCCATATAATATGATGAAGGAGCAATTGGAGTTGGACACACTATTGGAACACCCGGTATGTATTTAAGAGGGTTGGATATAAATAAAATTTAAAAATAACATTATTGGGGTCATAAAGGACATTGCATTATATTCCTTCAGTATGATCCGTGGATCTTCAAAATTTTCTGTGAATGATGTGGGAATTATACGATATCGCGTCGAGGCTGAGGTACTTAACTGGGTACCAATTCAATTTCGAGAAACTAATGCTTGTGAGACGTTCTTTTGGTTATGATTCTTAAACATTTTGAATTACTATAATTCAAGTAAAGCCTAGATTTCTTTAATATTTAGACGCGGCACTTAAGAACACTTACCAAATAACATTTTCTTCACGTACCTCTTCGGAAGACTATGCTCTCCCGAATTAAATCTTTCGCACCCTGAAGATAATTTTCCGTTTACAAGATTCATCAATTATGTACATGCCTGAACTCTTGAAATGGCCCTCTATATCTCAAATTAGTCGAAAGAAATACTGCTTATAAAAATAGTTTTTTTTTCTGTGACGTCAGAATTCGATAAGCAATAGTCAGCGGTTTCTAGGAATTACTCTCTTTGTACTGTGTAAATCACACAGCCCACTAATTTATATTGCACTGCATGGTAACTGGTTTACTAAAATCCTATCTAACCACAAAAGATGCCTCAACAATTGTCCTTTCAATTAAGAGAAAAACTTTTCCGGCTTAGGGGCTCCACACAAAACTAGAATTTTTTCTTTCTTCGAATCCAAGCCTAGATAGGAGCAGTTGGTAACGAAGAACTATCACACCAAAGCATGACCTATGAATTGCTTGACGCTGAAAACAATTATTGATAACGGTTGTGGTAACAGCGCATACTGGAACATGGACTCGATCCTGCAGGGATCACCATGCACACCCTGTTTACAACATGGCCTATATATTTTAACCGGGGTAAAGCAAATTACGCTTCTCGGTATTCTTGCATTTATGAGTTAATTCTGCATTTATGAGTTTATCAAAACCGTTACTCAAACGTTGGTCTATTACAAAAGTACGTATAGCGATTTTCAATCCGTAGCTCATCACATCGAACTAATAGATTCCCCCTGAAAGCGTGTTATTCGTTTATTCCCTACTAAGGCTAGTATCACAATATGGTTACTTGAATAGGACATTGCCTGCAAGGCTGACGTCTATTAACCTTGGTGATGGGGTCTTATACTAAACTGTATTAATTTTATTTCGAGAAATTGATAGTTGTAAGGCATTCCTTTGATTATGATTATTTAAATATTTTGGATTACAATAATTCAACTAAAACCTAGTTTTCTTCAATATTTAACTCGACTCTTTACAACACTTACAATCAGCATGGTTTTCAAGCACCTTATCGGAGGTCTATGCTCTCCCAAATCAAATATTTCGCACCCTAAAGATATATCCCAGCCTTCCGTCTAGAAAATTCATCTATTATGTAAAAGCCAGTACTGCTGAATTGTCCCCTGGCTCAAATTGTGTAAAATAAACATGCTTATAAAAATACTTCTGTGACGTTAGGGTACGAGTAACAAAAGTTAGCGATTTTTAGGAATTGCCCTCTGTGTTGAGCTGTGTAGCAACACACCTCAACATAATCAGCCTCCACGCGTCCACTGCTGGACATAAGCCTCTCGTAAGTCTTGCCATTCCTTTCTCTTCTGTGCCGCTTGTATCCAGTTCGGTGTGATACGTCTTATATCTCTGTCCTTCTTATCGGTGGTCGTCCTCGGTTTCGAAAGACTTCGTGTCTTGTCTCCACTCAATAATTTGTCTGGTCCAGCGATGATCATATGCTCTGGCAACATGCCCGGCCCATTTCCATTTCAGTGTGGTTATCCTCCTGATAGCATCTACAACACCAGTCCTTCTCCTTATTTATGTATTTGGAATTTTGTCTCTCAAAGATACATCCAACATGCTTCGTTCCATTGCCCTTTGGGCGACCTGAATCTTGTATATCGTGTTTAGTTAAAGTCAACGTCTCCGCTCCGTACGTCAGCACTGGTAAGACGCACTGGTCAAAGCATGTTTTTTAAGCATGTTGGTATATTTAATCTTAAGATTTGTTTTAAATTTCCAAAGGCTGCCCAAGTAAGTCTTATCCTCCTATGAAGCTCGGCAGTTTGGTTGTCTCGACTCACACGAATTTCATGTTCTAGGTATTTATAGGACGATATCTGGTCGACCTCATTATCATTCAGGGAGATTTTGCCACTGACTACGAGGTTTGTCATAAACTGCGTTTTGGAAGTATTAATTTTTAGTCTACATTTTTGGATGCTACTTGGAGACTTTCCAGCATCTTTATGGCATTGTCGAATCTATCCGAAATTAGGACTATATCGTTAGCAAACCTTAGATGATTTAAATTTTCTCCGTTTATATTTATTCCCAGATCATCCCAATTTATCTCTCTGAACGTATATTCAAGAACATTTGTAAATAATTTAGGTGATATGGTGTCTGCTTGTCTGACACCTCGCTCTATTCGAAATTTTCCAGTTTCTACGTGGATTCTGACGTATGACGTTGCAGTTTCATAGATGTTTTTAATGACTTCAATATATCGGTGGTCTATTTGATAATCAGCAAGAGCTATGAGGGAAACCAGTATCCTGGCCTAGGTTCCCTGTTCAAACCTATTACTCCCTTCCCGCTCCACACTCAACTACCAACGCGCAATGGCCAGCGTGGTTGTGTGTTTGGCCAAAAAACCTCGTAAAGTATGAACACACCTCACTCTTAGCCATAGTAACAAGTCTACTGGAATCCCATCTAGTCAAAATAGACGTCTGAATAATTGCCCTTTTGATTAAAAAAAAATCTTCCCGGCTTAGGGAGTTCGCACAATTTACTAGGATTCATTATTGCTCTAAATCAAGATGACGAAACCCTTTCAGACCAAATCATGTCGAAGCTATCATACTAAGGTACAAGTTCTATGCATCTTTTGATCCCATCAACAAATTAATGACGAATGATGGTAATAACGCATTTTTGAACATGGATTTGATCCTGCTGAGATCGGAATTCACATCCTATTTACAACAAAGTCTATATATCTTAACCGGGGTCAAGAAAATTACTCTTTTATCTATTGAAAGTCAGTTTTGCATTTCTGAGCTTATCAAAGACGCAGTTTCAAATGTTGTCATGCTTCTCCAAAGTTGAACTATCATCGAAGTCAGCAAATACAAATCTCTCAACGGATGTTGCTTTCATAGCAATTTTCAAACTGTAGATCATCACTTCAAACTGGAAGATTCCTCTATGAGGTTTTCCCTACTTTGGCTATTCTGACAAAAAGTGCAGGCCCTGAATTCCCTGCCTATTCCAAGAATTTAACTAAATCGTGTTTTTCGGATATGTCTTATATAGCTTTCTATTTAGTTGATCCTGGATGGTACACCATGGCTATTGTTGATTGGAGGTCGGTTGGAGAGACCTTCATTCGTCAGAGGATTCATACAGGCTGACTGATGATGATGTACAGATATATATATATATATATATATAACTACATATATATATATATATATATATATATATATATAACTTTGATCAAAATGTTTCAGGAATTTATTTAGAAAATAAAAAAGTTAACCTTCATCAAACTGAAGATTGTTCCCTTCAAACTACTTTTCATCGACTACAACGCACATATGCTAGCGCTTTATCCAATCTTCGAAATATTATTGTTACTCGGGTTTTGGTAGGACCATCAGAACCCTCTTCGATGTTTCCATTATCTCCTTTCCCGGAGCGGTTTTTTGACTCCACCGATCAGGATGAAGTCTCAAGGAGTCAAATCAGTTGAATTCTGTGGCTCCTGGATGGGGTATTCCTTCCATTCTTGACCATGCGGAAAACGACGGAGTCGTTTGCCTACAAATCCGATCATTTTAGCAAATTGCTACTTCTCATAATTTCCAAATTATAATCCTTATTTAATTGTCTGAGCTGGCCAGAATTCATGATACACAAGACCCTTGTAATTTATGAAACCGTGAGCATCGCGTTGTTTTTCGCACGCGGTCTACGTTATTCAGTCGTTTGATGCCTAGATTGCGTTTCATACACAAAAACCGACATTTCGTCTCCAGTAATGATGCTTTTGGTGAATGTTGGATCAGATTTAGCCATGAAAATCATGGCTTTCGTGTCATCAACACTGTCCTTTAGTTGCATGAAATTCAGGCTTTGAAGCGACACGTTGAAAGTTCAATTAATTAACAAATTTGGATCCATAACCTAAGTTCAAGGCCTGCCTCAGCATTTGTAGTCTTCAACGGACTAACGATTATTTCTGAAGCGTTCGTGCCATACATAAACGATTTCATTCGGTAGAATATCGTTCTTCTCCAACGTTCTTCCCAGATACTTCTCCAACATTTTGAAGGTCTTCGCATTGTCAATCAATTTTTAAGGCAAACTTATTACAAATTCGATGCAAAGTCGATTCCATTTTTGAAACCGTAAAAAATCATAAGCAAGCACTAGGCAGATGTACTTTAAACGACGTAGCCTTTAGAAATGTCAAGCTATAATGCTGAAATTTGGTGAAAATGTTAACGATGGATATGGTAAACCTAACAAAAATAAGCAGTCAAATCGGGTGACTGAGAGCACCACATGGTGGTCATTCCTTATACTTTTTGATCAAAGTAGTTTTATAGTTATATGAATTATATACAAGCTTTATGAAATTGTCACTAATTCCTCTAGGTCATTATTGCTCTAAAAGTGTGATTTGAAAATTTTAAATGTCAATTTGGCGTTTCGAAGGGTTGTATATGTATTTTAATTTAAATTATCTACTGAATTATTTCCAAAGTATGTTGAAATTTTATGATAGTATCGTTTGTTATGAATAATTCGGCATGTTCCCGGTCGTTAATATTACGAGTTTTTAATATTATGCGGATTAGTAAGCGCATTTTGCCCAGCTTTAAATCTGCCTCTCAGGGCAACCGCTTATAAAGCATTGTTACGAGATTGTGTTTATCATCATAAAAACTTACTCGGGATAGTTTGTTCATAATTTAGAAGGATAATGCATTGACCTGTTCCAATATAGCGCCAATTGCTTCGTCATCGCATTGGATAGGATTTTTGGAGTATCTAAATAAGAGTATTTAGGACTTAGCGCTTTAAATTCTGGCATTAGTGTAATTATACAGATGCTCTGTAACTGCAGGCCGTATAATACGTTTGACTACAGGAATAGTTTTATTTTCCACTACTACTTAATCATTGATTAATCTTTACAAGAAAATATCAAATATTCGTAGTTAAACTGTATAGCCTATTAATGGAGTGGTATTTTAGGACATCACGTTGTATGAACACATTCTAGCTCAATAACTGAAACCGTATGTGATTGTCACAAGATGGTGCTCCTGTATATACTGTGTTTCATGGAAGAACATTATTCGTAAATTGGTTCACTTTGCGCATAAACACTCCATATACCTCCCTTCATACAGATATTGCATGAAGTTTTAGCTAATAATCGACAGCTATTACAATTTTGTCAAATCCATAACAAGAACAGGTTTTATGATTTACCATGATTGTACAAGGGCAAGTATGAACTGGCTGTTTTTGCTTACTTGTAAATACAGTTTATATTGCGGACTATATTTTATTTACAGCTCAATTATAACGACCCTAGTCTTATAGCTTGTATGTAGCATATTCACCATATTCGATTTTTTGTTTCAATATGGATTTTTTTATTCTAAATTTTTTGAACACACCCTGTACATTTTCTATATCAACCCTGGTAGCGTCTTGTCATTTACCCTGAAAACGTTTCGATCATTCGAGCAAGCTCCCGAAGGAGCCCCCTTCTGCAGAGTCTGGTGAAGCCCCACTCAGATTCCACCATGCTGCCAGCCCCACCAAACAGACACCAGCTCAAAATTCAAATTAAATTTTTTTTTATTTATTATTTAATAGAGTGTGTGCACATCTTTCATTTACAAACAGATTTCGTTAAAAAAACTTCATTTACATTCTTATCAACAGTATAGGCAAGTTACAATACAAACTTTAACGTAATACAAGAGCACTCTTGCATACCCACCCATCACCGACCCACAATTTTCAACACTAAAGTCCAGCGTATCCACCAGCTCATAAAAAATGGTATTGACGTGGTATTGACTTTACATTGATCATTCACTCAAATCATTGCCAAGATAGAGGAATGCTGGTTTATTTTAGCCTAAAGTGGACTAGAATCCGATGTTTTATTTTCCATTTGTCGTTCTTAAATATAATTGTGTCATGTAATAACTTTGTAATATCATTTAACTTATTCAGTTATATACAAAATAATATTAATCGAAGATTCATTACATTATTATGGGACATAATTCAAAACTTCAGTATTCTGTATTTATTGCAATGAACAACTGTTGATAAATAAATACATTTTAAAATCAATTTAATAATGGAATAATTATTGGAACGCATCAAATAAAAAAATCGAACAAAATTGGAAATTACCTACAAAAATAAAAATATCCCAAAAACAAAATCCCGCAAAAATCCCCAAAAATATCCCGCATGTTTAACATTTCATTAAACGAAAAGTGCGTTTTGTCCGGTTCGGTGTTACAGAACAGCTTGTATACATAAAAATAATGTCAGAGTTCTATTTCCAATTTGATAACGGAGCAATTGAACTTGTTATTATTGGGACAAACTACTTTTTTTTTAAATTAGTTTATAATTAATTGTAACAATGAAATTGAATATTAGTTAACAATAATTCATTGTTAACCGTTTTTATTGAAAATTTTATAATTATTGTGTTTTTTCTAATAATATATATTTAATATTTAGATTTGCATGAAAATCAAGACAGACTAATTATTTATAGTTATGTGGGGATCCTCCCCATCTTTATTTCCGTCCACAGGTTCACTGGGTTCGATGGGCGTCAGTGTACCATGCGCTCCAACCGGCACGAATCCATTGGAATGGACCGGCCAAGTAACCGTTCGTAAAAAACGCAAACCTTATTCGAAGCATCAGACGCTCGAGCTGGAGAAAGAGTTCCTTTTCAACGCTTACGTATCGAAACAGAAGCGCTGGGAGTTGGCGCGATGTTTGAACCTCACCGAGCGACAGGTGAAGATCTGGTTCCAGAATCGACGGATGAAGAATAAAAAAAACTCGCAACGCCAACAAACGCAGAGCAACAATAACAATGTGTCTACAAATAATCAGAACCATCATGTAAGTCATCATCATGCCGGGCATCATGTGCATGCCCAGCATCATGTTGTTAATCATCACATTGCATCCAATGGTAGTCTGAAACATCATCCGTGACCTATGGCTTATCAAAGATTGGGGCTTCCCCATCAGGAAGCGAATACCTAGCTAGAAACGCTTGGTTGTCATTTTTTAGACTGCTGAAGATAACAATTCTTTGGGTATTAGATACTAAATAGCAGTAGCATACAGCCATATAAATAAGAATTTTTTCCACAAATTTGTATTATATAAGGTATTTGAAACGTATTGTGGTTGTGATGATTTATTACAATCGCTTAAGACCAAAATTTTAAGTTTGATTTGAACTGAATGTACCCAAGTAGGCCACTTCTAGGCCAAGGTAGCATGTTTGTGAGTAAGGCACCATTAGTTACATTTATGCAATAACATTTCTATTATGAGAAAATAAATATACATATTTTTCTACCGCCATAATAGGCCACCTCTGCTTCTCGATATTTGTCGAAAGTTTTACTGTACTCTAGGAAAAGGAAAACGTTGGGTAAGTTAAATTTTTTGTTTTCGTCTATTATCTTACTTAGTTGCTTAATTGTTTTCGCTCTTATCTAGAGCGCTGGTCTTCGATGAAGTTTCTGCAACGCACTCTATTTCTAGCGAGGACCTTCAGCTCTGCAAAAGTCTTTCCTTCCTTCTTTGCCTCTTCATATACAGTTTTTCTCTATGATGTCTTTGGTCTTCAACGTTACTGTTTCCCTGTGGATTCTACCACAAAACTTTTTTCTCCACAGGATCCTGATTATTTCAAAGGTTATGCCCAATCCACCTCCAGTTTCTTCTCTTGATTTCAATACAGATGGCAGATGGATTCCTGTCTGGTTTTGTTCCAAAGATCTTCGTTAGGTATCATTTATTTTTTTTCTAAGGCATCATTCAAGAGGACCTACCAGCTACTAATTATTTTGGAGGTGACCTTCCAAGTACCACAACCATACAATAGTACTGCTTTCACATTGGTTATAAATATTCGGAGTTTGGTCATTGTGTAAATCTTTCTTGCCCTCTAGAGTGGATACAACTGAATGAAGGCTCCATTTGTCTCTTGGATTTTTTCTACCACATCTACAGTTGCACTACCATGATGAGTAACTATGCTCCCAAAGTGCGTGAACTCTTCTACATTTCGATGTCCTTATTGTTCACTCTCAGTGTTCATACATGTCTTGTGAATATCTTCAAAATTGTCTTGGAGGAGTAGGCAGATATCGTTTGCAAAATCTAGATCCTCCAATCGTTCAGTCAGCTTCCACTGTATGCCCCTCTCATTTTCATCCGCGACTTTCCTCATTATCTCATCCAGAACCAATAGAAAGATTGTTGGGGACAGAATAATTCCCTGGCGAACGCCTAACTCGACTGAAAATGGTTCCGTGACTTTCCCCTCGTGGATGACATGACATGTATAGTTGTTCTACGTTTCTTTAATTACTTTTGTTATCTTCTCCGGTATCCAGCATTTCTGCAAGATTTTCCACATACTGCCCCTTTTATGGGAATGGAAGGCCTTTTCAAAATATACGAACAAAAGGTAGAAGCTAGTGATAAATTCATTTGACTGTTGGATAATAATACCAAGCAAATTGATAGTAAGGTGGTTTCTTTCCAATTATGACAGTTAGTAGTGTTCCCTTTCTTATGTAATTTGATGAGGAGGTCCTCTCTCCATTCCTAAGCCAAGTTTTCTTTGTTTCAAATCTTCTTAAGAAGAGCGTACAGAAGCTCGGTGGTGGTGCCTGGGTCTATTGACAGCAGGCTCTGGTGAAATATTATCTGCTTCAGGAGCCTTTCCATTTTTCACCTACCTGATTGCTGCCTTAATCTCCTCCTTGCAGGGTGAGTCCGATTTAATTATATTTCCTAATCCTTTTCTATTTTGTACAATTTCTTCCTGTCCTTCAGGTTCTTGTTTAGCCTTTTCCTTAATTTCCTCTATTGGGCACCTCCTTGAAGTTTTCGCGCCACCTTGCAAGTTATGATTCATCATTGGAGAGGAGGTTTCCTTGTTTATTTTTCACCGGTCTTCTGCGGTTGATTTTCTTCTTGGGGAGAGTTTTCGTGACATTGTACAGTCCCTTCATGTTTCCAGAGCCTGACGCTTTCTCCGCCTTGTCGGCCAATTCTGTAATCCACTTCCTGCGATCAGTCTTAGCACACTTTTTTAGGCGCGTGTTGCTACTGTTTAGTTTCAGTTTTACTTCTTTTCGCTGTTTAATATGGTCCCAAGTTGCTTCCAACATTAGTTCCTTTCTTCTTCGGTTCTTAAAGCCAACTACTCGTTCAGCTATGTCTGTGAAGGCTTTCACCTTTAATCAAGTGTCTTCTATATCCCTATCATCAACCACCCTAAGGCCTTTGAGGTGGATCCCTATTTAAATTGCATTATCTTCTTTCCCTTCTATTATGTGTTTTGTATTTAAAATTCGTGAACGCGATCCGCAACCAGCTACAAAGCCAATTAATTATTTGATGTATTACTTTACCAGATTTGTAGATTCGGATAAATAAATTTGGTCCAGTTTTCCGACCGGACGCTAGTGTCCAACATCCTTTGCCAAATTTCATATAAGACATCACACATATCCTCCACAGTTAGTAACATCTAGGAGAAATGCCAACAATGAAAGGCGATTCTAATTATTACTAGTACTACGTTATTGGTTTTTCCAGGCCCTGTAATTTTTAATTAGGCGTTCCCGGTAGAATCTCCATCTATTTCTTATTTGAGCTTCGACTGTTAGCATTCTATTGTCTTCTGAATTGTGCTCTTATTGCAGAATGTTTTGGAGCAAAGTTGCATATGATTTGTTTAATCTTCTTGAACATGTCCCGTCTTATTTTTATCTAATTTAGTGTATTCTGCTCTTTTATCATCATTTTGAAATTTTCTAGATTTGATTTAGTTTCGTAATTCTATGCTCTTCCAAGTTGTTTCTGTTATCATGAATTCTGTTGGAATCATTCTTTGTGTCTCCTTGTTGTACTACTATATCTAGCAGAACAACTTTATTTTGAACCATACAGAATTGGTGATGCAGTGACGTCTAAATCTGACAATGATTTAAATTTGCTAGTAATTAGCTGGTGTTTTCAAGTTCTCGTTTTTATTGATGTCCACGGATTGATGGTTTACTTGTTTTTGATTTGTTGGTTTTGATGCATAGTTTTGCTATAGCAAAACTTGTGATCCGAGTGGGCGTTTTTGTTAGGCAAGATCATCCTTTATCTCGATTTTATTAAAATACTAATTCTTTGGTTCCTGTGATGACCATCGCTGGATGTTGATATAAGTTATTAGAAAATTGACCTGCAGAACACATAACAAACAAATGCTGTGTTAGTAAACAACAAATTTGAAAATAAAGTAGTTTAGCTTGAAACTTTTGCAAATTTTTACTAATTACGCTCATATGTATTATTATATGAATCTGGCCCAACAGTGTTATGATTTTTATATAGTGGTGGTATTTTATATAATACAATCTTACTCCTTACCCCTGCCAAAATGTAATTTCTTATGTCGCATAAATTTCTGGCAGTTTTCTCAACATATACTTTGTTATCACTGCCCCACTGCTACAAGCAACATTTGCAAAAAATAATGATTGAGACAAAAAGTTGTCTTTCTAATTCGATTATTTCACACTTTTTCTACCACTAGTTCAGTGCCTTTTTTTTTAATTTTAATTAAAGCAAGTGATAGAAAACACTTATTATTGACTTTTGATATGTCAACTAATATGTCAATTACTTCAGTGCGTAATTTCTTGCCTTCATGGTTATACCTAGCGTGGTAGGTATTTCAATTTGCCGGCGTGTCGCCCAAATTGCATCTGATATTGTCGAGGCTTACAGAAAGTCTGAAACCTTATTGTGTGATGCTTCTAGCATACGCTCTTGTGACCCTCCTTGTGATTCATCAAATGACTGATCAGATTACACTCACGGAAACTTCAAATTTCAAACTACTTTAATATATCAACATTTTTATGTCTTTAAAACTTTTAACGTCAGATTAAGGGTTTCATGAACATTTTACATGACTTTACACAGGTTTTTATCCCTCTCAAATCATTCACGTATTCAGATTTGTGGAAAACTTTTTTCGAGTAAATAGTAAATACAATTTTTAATACAATTTATTGAATTTTATGTATTAACGATTGTAAGCATAGAAAGAAGGAAAAAAACTAATCTAATTAGCCTTAGTTTAAGTAATCGGATTCTTTGCTGTGCCAAAGAAACTACTTTCAAAGGGGCTTTGTGCAAATTCAATCTAAGTGTATATTAAATTATTTAGCGATTAAAAATTAAAATTAAAAAAAAAAACACTACAAGAAAAGATTTTAACTATACAAGATGAGAGGCATTCTCATACTTTGTATAAACGTGCTTAGCACACTTGCGTTTTTATGCCTGACTGATTTTTAATTATTATTGCAAATTAAAAGCGGCTAGATTTTTTTTATTATAATAAAATAACTATTAGTACTATTATTATTAATATTATTTTTAATACATTATATAAATATATAAGTGTTGTACATATGACTGTGTCTATAATAATAAGTGTCAGATTTCGAAATATTTAAGTCATTTACATATTTGTATAAGTCAATGTTAGAAACCAATTAGTGAAGTGCTCATACATTATACAGACTAAATTTCATCAGAATGCCACTGTCTAATTAGAACAATAATTAGAACAATAAGTTATATATTAATTTACCACAGTTTAGGAGTCAACATTTTCCTATACTAATTCCTTTATTACATTACTTAGATTAAGATTAAGTGAAATACTTCCATACCTTGTCATATTTTGCACCGATTATGACAAAATAGGCTCAATTGATCCAGGAAGCCTACCCTCTGCCCAAGAGGTTGAAGCTTTCTGGAGAGACGAATATGAACATACGGTACCATGTCATGTAGAGACCCCGGCGATGACGTTGTTTAATTCCTTTTATGAACTTCACGCGCAAAATCAGGATACATGTTCGTCTATAATGAGATACAGAGAGCTATGAAAGGCAAAAAGAACGTCGCCGCTCCTCGGCCAGACACTATTACGAATTTTTGGTGGAAAAAGTATACTTGCACAAAGCGTACTCTACCGCGGCTTACAGAAGGATGGACAGTATTGCTGTACAAAAAAGGACCAGCATCTGAACAAAAAAATTATAGGCCCATAACTTTCCTAACCATTTGCTATAAGATTTTTACTAGCATCTTAAATGTCAACTCGCTTTGTCATTAAAACTGACAAGAAACCAGTCCGTTACCAAAGGGGCATTTTCCAAGGCGACTCCCTAAGCCCTTTGTTGTTTTGCATTTCACTACTCCCTCTCTATCCGTAGCTTTACGTCGCTTGGAAGGGTACAGGTACACATGTGGAAAACCTGGTAGTCAGATATTCAGCGTAAGTCATCTGCCAACTCCTTAAACATAGTCACCAGATACACTAAGGACATTGGTATGGCATTTGGTATGGCAAAAAGGTAGTTCGCAAATCAGAATTGGCAATATTCAAACAACTCCATCGGGATAAACCAATGCATCAAATTTTTAATATCATTGCCGAATTGGAGCTATCACCACATCATCACTAAGATATACTGGCCTGCGATTAAAGTGGCCTTTTTTATATAAGGCCGCAAGGAACGCGGCCGAATCCCTTGGACTATCGAGGCTGCCAAAAAGTTAGTTCGAAAATCAGAATAGGTAATATTCAAAGAAGTACATCGGGATATATTTTAGCCAATTTTATAACGTCATTGCTGAGTTGGAGCTGTCACCATATATAACATTTGGCTTTTTTTAAGATCTGCTGTCCTGCGATCTGAGGGATTTATTTTTGCATGCCAAGATGGTGTCATAAACACGCTTGTTTACCGTAAGAATATAATGGCCTTAGAG
>WYDF02001936.1:0-14085 GCA_009867245.2 Adranes taylori
CCAGAAATGAATTCACTCACCTAAATCAAAACAAAAAAAACCTAAATCAAAGTAAATCAAACATAATAAACACAACTTTTATTTTTCCCCTCTCCCTCTCTTTAGCAATCAATTCTGAATTTTAACAAAATAATATCTTTATATTAAATAACAACTTTCCCTAGTAATTCTGTCTATAATTTATTTCCTTTTAGTTCTCTTCCTAAAGATTTTCTAATATTTCCAGCCAACTCCCTTTGTTTCTCTGCACATACTATTCCCAAACATTCTTTTACCCCGTGTTCCCTTTTATCTTCATTTCTCCCACAAATTCTACATAATCTCTCATTTCTAGGCAATCAGTAAGTATTACAACTTTCTCACTCCAACATCTAAAATGCGCTATTATCTTTTCTCTATCCATACTTACTTTTACCCTCATGTATTCCGGTAATCCTTCTCCTTCTCTCCTTCTCCATCCCCTGCTATCTCCTTCTCCATTATTGATATATTTATATATACTATTGTAGTTTGTATTCCTCACTCTTCTCCACTTTTCTTCCAATTTGAATTCATTAATCCTCACTTCCACTTTATACACCATCTCATCCACGTCCATCATGCTCTCTATCCTTCTATCCATACACTATCCTATTCTTCTATATGATCCTATTCTTCTATATGCTCTCTGAAAATGTTGCCCATTCATTTAAGCATCTTTTATTTCTCTATAGTCGTATAATCGACTGAGAAAATAAATGTGGACTAGATAGGAAAGAGAAAACAACCTAATACAAAATAGGATTAAGAGAGGAGATGAAGAAGTAATTGATTAAATAAAAGGAATAAGAAAAGGAGGTGCAATTGGGCCAGATGGAATTCCTACAGAGGTATGAAGTTGTTTAAATTAGCAGGGAATAGAGGCGTAATGAAATTTGGAAAGGAAAGGAGACGATCCCCAATGAAAGGAAAGAAAGAGATATTAAATTTTACTACTGAAAATGTTGATAAATCTGAAATTACAGTTGGAAAGTTCAGAAGTTAGTCAGTTTTTTTTTAATACGAGCAACTTCATTCTTGATCTTCATTACTATCAAAACTTTCAGCGGATGGATTGAGCAAGTTAATACTGTTGTTGATGGCGATACTTGTAGTGACAATAAAACAAATATGCCCCAAAACTTTTGGAGGATAATCAAAGAAAGTCACTTAGTAACGCCTGCTTAACTTACTTAACTTTACTTTCCAAAATAGAGGTTAGTTTATTTCCAAATCTAGTAATGTTGAAAATGCAGCAACTCTAAAATAACAAAGGTTTATAAATCCAAAACAACCTCGCTCTTTAGTATGAAGATCCATAAGAAGGACCTTAAGATTGTATTATTAAAGGTTACAGAGGAGACGCTCGGGTATAATAACAACACAAGGAGGAACGTGTGATTCGACGACGACTGTGAGATAACCATGTAAAATCGAAACGGGGCTAGGAGGAAAATATTGCAGACAGGCACAAGAGCAACCAGATTAGATTCCAACAGCAAAACAAAGAGCGGTGAAGACATTGTGCAGATACGAAAAGTGGGACCTTGAGGAAAAGAGGCTTAAAGAACTAAGTGACAACCACGGCCAAAGAGAAGAAGAGTGACAGCCACAACTAGGTGCCGCGACACTGGGCGTAACCTAATTGGAGTTCTAGAATGGACATCTTGTGGGTACTTTAGTGAGCTACTGTATGCTAATACAAACATCCAAGATGGAGGACGTCACACAAGGGAACTATTCGGAGCCTACTCCCAAGAAGGTACAACAGGCCATACAGAATATGACCAATAATCGCGTCGCAGGAGATGACCGATTCCCAGCAGAAGTGTTCAAGTATGGAGGGGAGAAACTCACCGACGAAATGCAAAACCCCTTATTAAAAATATTTCATAAAGAAAGGAAATGCCTGAGGAATGGAATATGTCAGATATTGTATAAAAAAGGCGATAAGACGCATTACGCATAAACTATAGAGGGATATCGTTGTTCAACGTAGGGTATAAGGTCTTCGCTAAAGTCCTCAACGAGGGAGTAAAAGCTTACACAAAAGTTTCTATAGGCGAATACCAAAGTGAGTTTAGACCTAGAAGGTCACCGACAGATCAGATGTTTACTTTATGGCAGATTCTGAAGAAGTGTAATAAATACAACGTAACGGTCCAGCAGCTTTATGTCGATTTTAAATTCGCTTACGACACTGTGTCCCGCCAGTAGCTCTACCAAGCGATGCAGGAACTTAGTATACCACTAAAACAAACAGATCGTACGAATAACGTTGCTCCATACAAATAGTAAACTCAAACTCAAACTGGGAAACTTTCCGAGCAATTTGATATCTACATTGGTCTGAAACAAGTGGACTGATTGTTAGGTACCCTGTTCAACATAGCCTTCGAATCCATCATGAGGAAATTACCAACAAACCTGGGAGGTACAATATTTAATAGAACGTCCCAGAGTCTCGCCTTCGCTGACGATGTTGCTGTGTTAGCCATACACACTAGATACTTAAATGAGAACGAACAAATCCTCGAGAGCAAAACTAAGAAAATGGGGCTACACGTCAACAAGGTGAAGACAAAATATATGATAAACAGTAGAACTAAATTAGATGACGGAACACTGGCAAATTCAATGCTTACCAAAGGGTCGATGCATTCAAATATTTCGGCGGCATCCTAATACACGTCAACGAAGTTCCCGACGAAATCAAAGTATGAGTAGCTGCCAGAAACCGGTGCTTCTATAGCTTCCAGGAGCTACTTATGTCTTCCTTTGTCTCTAAAAATTTAAAACTTTTGGTGAATAAAACCATTATCAAGCCAGTGGTCTCGTATGGCTCAGAAACATGGACTGTCAGGACGAAAGAGTAGAATCTACAGTGCGCCTAGAAGAGGAAAGTCCTTTGCAAGATTATTGAGTGGCGAATGTAGAAAAAAAAATCCGTAGGCAGCCCTAAACGTAGATGGCTCGATAACGTATATAGGAGGACCTTCGCATGCTAGGAGTCCGAAAGTGCAGACACTTGGTTATCCGGAGAAACGACTGGCGAAAATCTATAATAGACAAGGCTCGGGTTCTTAATGGACTGTAGCGCCATCAAATTGTGTAATAAATATGTGTATGGGATGAAACGGAAAGGATCCAATGAAATTGCAGAATGTTGCTGCAAAGACCAAAACAAAAACATTCTATTAAGTTCATCTTTAATGAAACTATTCTAAGATTGATGATTCAGGAATTTTTTTCTTTCTGGGCGCACTTACCTACCAAACGACGCTGATTTTGATGTTTTTTTTGATCCAAGGGGATTGAGTCGATTTAGTATCAACTGCCAAAAGGAATAAGCCATTTCAAGAAACAGTAATCAAATGTGATGTTTTTGAAATACTACATTTACATTAGATAAACTAATACCGAGAAAAATAAACTGGTTTAATACAAATGGCTTAAAAAATCTTTGTTAGATAATTTTGTAGTTCATGAAATTAACAGCTTAGAACTAGGATCAAACGGAAGACCTCACAATTTGTTCAATGATGTTTAAGAATACCTGGAAAGCAGATCTGTGAAAGACTTGAGCTATTATGCTAAAGTCTGCCCTATTACCATTCCTTTGATCAAAATCTGTCTACAGGAATCATAAGCCTCAATGTTAAAACCTGAACAAATTAAGTCTGAAGGCGATGGTGAAAGTAATGATTCAGAATGCATAACTAATGAACCTATTCCAAATTTTCTGAAAAATTGCAACATTGTATTACAATATTCTTATAGTAAAGTCTATTCAGGCCAACAAAATTTAAATTCTGCAACCTCACAGTATAATTGAAGCTCTATAGAGAGCTGCACAGTTCACCGATTGTAGGTGAGATAACATGCCATTACAGTTAAACTTTGAAAAACCATTTGAAGTTGCTATTCCTCCTAGGAACTTTAGCGAAAACGAGCCTTTGCATTGCAAGGATGCGTCGAAATGGCACATAGATGGGTCAAAAATAGACAGTGATGGAGCAGCAGCAGCAGGAGCTGGGGTATACGGCCTAAGATGTAAAATGGTGATTCCACTGGATACACACACCACTAGCTTACAGGCTAAAATTTTAGCCATTGTGCCGTATGCGTGAACGGGTCCAATATCAATATACACGTTTGACAGTCGAACAGAGCTGATCATTATAAGTGGTAAAACATTTAGGTACGCTCAGATTTAAACACAGGATATGTTTATAAATTAAAAAAATTGATGCCTTTGAAGGAACACTTGGCGAAACAGTTGTTCTCAAATTATCAGACAACATCAAATGCATGAATGTGGTATTGATATTTGATAGGTATTTCTCTTCCGTTCACTTACTTGACCTCATCAAGTGCCCTGCTGTTGGAATTCTGAACCAAAATTGGGAAAATATTTCCAAATCTTCTGAAAACATAGAACGAAAAGAAAGTCTATTCCAGTTCAATGAAAATGGTACAGTAGAACTCCTCAGTCGACAATGCTGAAGTTCTACAAAGGAAGGAGTAGATGTAGCAGATGAAATTGTTGGCTTATACGATTTAGATAGAAGATCTAGTAAGCGGTGGTAAAAACTGTAATAGGCAGCGGTAAAAGGTGGTAAAAAGCGGATCTAATAAGCGGTGGTAAAAAGCTAAAAAGTTTTTGCCACCACCGGTGGTAAAAAGCTTTACAAACTCCTCATGATGATTACAAGGAATGCTTGCATTCTCCACGATGACGGAAGGCGCACAAAAGCTTCATTCCTACCATTCCAACTTATAATAGCAGACGATTTGATTGCGTTGGGCAGAAGTGATGCAAATATGTAAAGAAGATCCGCAAAAATATTGGGGCGATCTGGCCAAAACAAAAACCCAAACTTCAAAATATGGGCGATATATTTACCCATTACGGGCTCTACCAGACGTCGCTGACTGGAGATGTACACACAACTGCAGAAAGAAACCAGAACAAAAACTCTATGTCAAATGTGTAACAGACCAGTATGCAAAAGATTCGTTACTCGTACCACCTGCAGTAATGCGAGTTAAGTGTCTCTATATATAAGTTCCAAGCCTATTGGGTTTTATAAGTCCCACATAAAGTGTCTAGGGGATGTATACGTTGCGGCCCTTAGCGCCTGAAGGTCATAACCTACAATTATAAAATCCATATTTCTTGATTTTAACATCTAGATGTAAGCCAAAAGTGACTTCAGAAATAACGAAAATAAACTAAAAATAAATCTGACTCCAAAGGGTCACGTTACAGATGCGTTGACTGGTTGCCTATGTTAATAATTTAGCTCTACAAAACTATAATTGAAAGTAATCCTTCCTATGGGTAGGAACTATTGTTTGATAAACTACAGAGATGCTTTTAAATTAAGCGCTATGGAAATTAATTATTGGCACAGATGTTGTCAGGCTACTAGTTGCGATAGGATGAGGAACAATGAAATAAGAAATTGAATGGGAATTGATTGGGAGACGGGAGACGAATGTTGGAACTTGATGGCTCTATGAAATATTTAATTGGATTCCTCCAAAACAACAAGAATTGAGGAAGACCCATTGAATTGTTGGAATGAAGTAGAGAAAGAGATGGTGGATCAAGAGTTTATTTTTTGAATAGCTGCAATGAAAGGCGATGACCGAAGAGATGCTTTATCTTGTAAGGATTCTATAAATTAATCTAAAAGAAATTGTGTATTAAAAGTGATTATTATAGTTTCTTCGAGAAGATTTCTTTATTTGATCTCTAAACAACTTTATAGGTTATAAAATCTAAATAGGTCCATTTCCGTCGAATGCGGACAACTGACAATATATGAGTCTATGCGTTTCCGTTATGTGAAAAAAAAACCGCCATAATTTATAGGCTGTTAAATATAAATCACGAGATATTATCTCTTTTAAAAACCAATTTACAGAAGCATCTGCCTACAAAATTCACAAATTTTGGTTAACAATTGGCCAAAATCCCTAAAATTGAATGGTTATTGCTAAACTTCTAGTGCAATAATACTTGAAGAGCGATACATGAATTTGTGTTATTACGTAAAGGGCGGTTTCTTTATAATAGTTTGAAAAGCAAATAAGATAACTGTGAAAAACAGCATGAGGTGTAGGTGATAAATTTTTGCAAGACAAAAATCCTTTATATGCTGATTTAAAAAAAAAAAACGTTCGTACGCATGCAGTATGTAAGGTAAAAATATTAGTGAGGAATATACCATGAAATTCTCGCAAATTTGCTTATGATACTTTGTATTTTGAATTCGAGTTGATGACTATTGTGTGAATGAATGAGTAGACCATTCCCTTCGTGTGTCACCACAAAAAAATAATCGGGTAACGTCAAGTCACAAGGACACAGCGGCGAATGCGTAGGAGTAGCGTTTCCAACAAATCCAGTGTTACTTGCGTTGTGTGGACCAATCCTGATGGCATCTCTTAAGTTCATGTGCTACAAACGAAGCCATAAAACTGATTAATAATGCCACTCACGGTGAAAAGTGTGAACTGATTATGCATAGGAGATTCGGGATACCTAGGCGAAGTCAAAGCATTTGTGAAGGTTTAGTTAGATCCCATTCAAATTCCAAGTTGCAAGGCTCAAATCAAATAGCAGATATGGAACGACTAACAATTGAAATGAGTACGTCAACTTCAGATGCAAGCTCAAAAGAGGCATACAAACTGATTGCTAAAAGTGAAGATTGGTGAAGAAAACTGCCGTAGAAAACATTCTTTCCTTTTGTTGATTATTTGAACATGGAGCTGGAAGCACGCTTCCAGACTCATGCATATATCATAACTGACATTCAGCTCTTGATACCGGGTCGAACCAAAACCCCTAGACTTGAGTTCTAGTGATCAAAAATTGTGATCCATCTGACTCTGGGTATGAGCTATGACACACAAGGTGGATAGCTTAGTGACTTAAGTTATTGGAATTCAAAATCTTATTTTCATTAAAAAAAATAATGCTGAGATGAAACTACGTTAAGAAAGAAACTTGCAGCATTTGGGTACCGGAGAATCGGCTAGATCCAGAACATGTTACTGTCTCAACCAAAATATACATCAAATAGTAACATGTTCTGGATCTAGCCGATTCTCCAATACCCAAATGCGGCAAGTCTCTTTGTTAACATGGTTTCATCTCAGCATTATTTTTTTAAATGAAAATAAGATTTTTAATTCAATAACTTAAGTTACTAAGCTATCCACCTTGTGTATCACAGCTCATACTCAGAGTCTGATGGAAACAATTTTTGATCACTGGAACTCAAGTGTAGGGATTTTGGTTCGTCCCGGCATCAAGAGCTGAATATCAGTTATGATATCTGCATGAGTCTGGAAGCGTGCTTCCAGCTCCATGTTCAAATAATCAACAAAAGGAAAGAAAGATTTCTACGGCAGTTTTCTTCAACAATCTTCACTTTCACCAATCAGTTTGTATGCCTCTTTTGAGCTTGCATCTGAAGTTGACGTACTCATTTCAATTGTTAGTCGTTCCGTATCTGTTATTTCATTTGAGCCTTTCAACTTTGAATCTGAAAGGGATCTAACTAAACCTTCACAAACGCTTTGTCTTCGCCTAGACATCCCGAATCTCCTATGCCATCTAAGTTTTGCGACTTTGAATCTGAACTGGAACTTACAAAAATTTCACCTGCCTGGACATTTTTGTACCGAACTTGGCTTCCAACCAAACACGGAACGATTATTTCGCCGGCGCGCATTTCTTGGACTTCTTTAAAACCTCGCGTAAATCTTTTTTTGCTTCTTAGAGATCTTAATGTGGCCATCAGTGTTCACATATAGCTGTGCGCTTCAGCTAAAAGCAAATAAGAGCTAATAGCTAACGAAGAAGAGCCCAAAAACTACCATCATTATCTTCGGGCTTCCATAATCCTATACAACTCAGCTCCTGGTGACCACATAATGAAATCTCCTGCCGTTTACATAGTAAGATAGTTCAGCTTGTAAATAGTTTGTAACCAGAGAGTGCATTCCGTGTTTTCTACAACTTGATTCTTTAGTTCTAAAAATAATGCACACTTTACACAGTACTCCTTTTAAGGCTTCGAAATATGCCAACCAAGAATACCTTTTGAGATAACTACTTTTAAACGTCAATATGTACTGCAAAGAATTGAAATAAGTAGATATAACAGGAAATATGCTAATTTGATGGTGGAAGGGATGATGCCGGAATATTTAAGATCGGAGATGAGTGTTGAGAGAATGACAGCTAGATTTAGGTGTGGCAGCGAGGAAAGGAAAAATAATTAATGGATGAATGAGGAGAATAGAAGGTGTAGAGTGTGTGTGAGTATGGGAGCACTGTATAAATGCACGTGAATGAATGGAGTGAACGAAGGAACAAGGACTGGAAGCTGGGAATTGGAGGAGGTGTATGAGTCGTGGGGTGAAAAATACGGGGGTAGTGACTAAGATTATGGTGTAGGTTAGAAAGAGGGAAAGGTAGGAATAAGGAAAAGAAGGAATGGAGGGGGTTGAATGAAGAAATGGAAAATATTTCTATTATTGACATCTTAAGCAAAAGCTGGATTATAAAAGCCTCGCACTGAAATTATATAGGGACATCATGAACTGATAATGAACTTTTAATTATTGTATGTCTATTGTGTGTCTAATTATTGTGAGAGTTGGAGGGAGTGTGTCTGAATGGTTCAACGTAAAAAAAGGGTGTGGAGCCAGGGTCTCCATTAAATTGGGAATGTATTGAACTTACATGTCGAATCTGGAAAGGGTTCTGAAAAATGGACTCGATGGTAGTGACTACCTAGGAAATGAGAAAACTTACCCACTGAAGTACATGGGAAAAATAGGTGTTGGAGGAATGGGAGAGAAAGAGAAAATGTGTAGAAAATGTGGAAAAAAAGGAGGTATGGTTGAATCAAGGAATGTCAATGTGTTGAATAGAAAGATGAAAAGAGAGAAATAGTAGAAAAGTGGATGAATAGTTTAGGAGAAGGGGTAAAGGATTGTCGTTTATGTAAAGGATTTTAAAAATATTAGATAGGAAAAGTAAATGAACAAGGTGTGTGGAAGATGCGTAAAAGGGAAGAGGACGGATGAAATCTGGTTGCACATAGAAGTAACGGATGATGGAATACGGAGCGGTGGATGGGGAGAAGGATGGTGTACAATTTATTTACATTTCCACATCCTGAACAGTAGACACAGATTATCTAAATGGGATGGGGGTTTGGAAATACTAATTCGTCTCTTGTTTCTTTTGTTAATAGAGAACCCAAAAGTAATACGGGGAGGAGGGTTAAACCCCTACCTCAGAAAATTTACTAAATAGATCATACGAAAGTGATACTTTCTACTAAAATTGCAATAATTTGGGTAAGGCCCAATTTACGCTTATTAATAGAAATGATGGGAAAATTAATTTCGAAAGTATCATTGAATATTAAATAAAGGACTTCCAGTGCTTTTTCTGGATAGCTGTAGATAATATCTCAATAATTCAAGTTTAATTGAAAAAAAATATGTTTTCATTTTGATGATGTTGTAAAGTTTTAAACTTTATAGGTTGAATTTGATATTTTATGTGTAGCCGAAATGATCCGATAATATTTTGGTCTAACATTTTTTAACTGTTTCCTTTAATAGTTTCCGTAAAAATGAGGTGTAGACGTAATGAAATTTTTGTCGATGAAGTAGTTATATATCCTAAACCCAAACAAGATCTGTCAAGATCATTCAGACATATATGTCCGTTAAAAGGGAAAATACTAAAAGTCGTCTTGATGGAAAGATTATTAATTTGCTTAAAAGAATCTGGGTCGGGTATCCGAGAGACAGTATGGATTTAGCAAAAGAAAGTCAACAATCAATGCATTGCAAAAAGTGTATGAAATTGCTGAGGCACCCGGACGACGCGTGAACTGTGCTATAATGGTGGATGTCCGGAACGCTTTCAAATTTTGGAAGAAAATACTGTGCACTAGAAACAAGGAAGAACTCTATTTATCTACAGGCAATAATCCGAGACTACTTAAAGGACGATATCTGATATATGATGTATTTGGAGCACAAGTTAGAGTCAGGCTTAACAGCGGTGTCCCATAACCTTCCATTATTGCACCAACTCTGTGGAATATTATGTAGAACAGTCTTCTGGAAACATGAATGCCATATGGGGTTCCGCTTATCGGATTTACTGACGATGTAGTCATACGATTCACAGCGAGAGATAAAACAGTCTGAAAATTGTCAGTGGATGAGAGCAAATTCTCTTACTCTAGTTACGGAGAAAACGGAAGCCATTATGCTAGTTGGTGGCAGAAGGGTAAGCCCTACAATATTCTCAATCGAAGATCATAATTAGGTGTAACCTTTTGATCGTAGTTTGCGATTTAATTAATATATACAGGACGTGGCAAGACAAGCAAACTCAGGATAAGAGCTTCATCTATAAACGCCCTTTTTGCCTAAAGTGGGAAGACCGAGTACTTCCAAAAGGAAACTAATATGCTCGGTAGTGCCGTCAACTTTATTATATGCCGTCCAAGTATGAGCTGAATAAATGAACATTGGAAGAACGGCAAATCTACTACTGAAGACCCAAAAGTTTGAATTGGTATCAATAACCGGAGCCTAACAAGACATCAACTAAAGCTTTATGTGCCACCTCTCCCAATCCAACTTCTAGTATTGAACTCCTCGGCAGTAGTAGGCAAGAGAAGCAAGTGCTATAATTACAACTGAAAATATAGTATTAATAATAGTAGAATTAGCAATAAAATGACAAAAGTGGTAAGCTATGTGGCCTCAGTGATGAAAAGAAATTATAATTTAGAAGTAGAAAGACAAACTAGAAAATAATTAACTAGTTTTGTAACTATTTCAAAGTGGTGCTCATAACAAAAGCTACTCCTAACTTTTCCATTCACCCCAAACAGTCTACATTTTTTCTTATCCATACTATGCTTTGTAGAATAAAATGACCTGGAACAGTAATTATCTTTAAACTGGTTTGCAATCTGCCCACTGCATTTCGCTGCACTGCACTTTGGAGCAGTGCGAACATACGGTGCCGAGCCGTACAGCGGCCCCATAAAAGAATGCCATATCACAGAACACTACAATAAGTCCAAAGTAGGCCATGGGAGATAGTCGAGCGGAGATTTCTTAGAAGGAAAATACCTTTTATCATGACGCCACATTCATAGTCCTCGTAAGAGGACCAGTACAGATTAAGATTTAGCCTAACCCCAAGGAATTTAACACAATCTGGATTAGGTGTATCAATCTTTCTCATAGAAAAAATCATTTGTTGAGTTTTATATTTACTTAATAGCAGTCGGTTCGAATTAAACCATTGGGCTGGTAAAGTACACTGCTCTAGACTCTTGTTGGACACGCTTGAGTGGTCTCATCTGTGCATAATAGAACATTGTCTGTGACATTCAGTGGAAAATCATTAATGTAAAGCAGCAAGAGCGGAGGGCCTAAAATGGACCCCTGCGGTACCTCCCGTCTCTATAGTCCTGATAGATGATACTTTCTCACCAACTTTAACGCATTGGCGTCTGCCTCTCAAATATTCCCCCCAGCAGTCGCACATTATCATCGCTGAATCTGTAAAATTTCAATTTCTTTTTCAAAATCTCATGGGAGATCTCATGGTCGAATGCCCTGCTGCGATCATAGAAGACAGACGCCGTATATTCCGCCCTCTCATAAGACTGCAAAGGGCTTTCAATCAATACAGTAGACAAATTTTTGGTAAAACCATATTGATTAGCTAATAGTTTCGATGCGAATATACGCACGTTGGTCACTTACTGAAATCCGACCCGACGGACTATTCTCGTTGTCTTTTTAAATTTTTAGCAATTTTCGTTTAAACGAATCCCACTACCATATGATACCAACGTGTTCATGAGACTTCTCTACACGCTGACGCTTCGATCAGCTGTCTACGTTGCCTACAACACCCGCTAGAGCGCGTTGTTGGGACTGTGTAACCAATGAAATCCCAGGACTCGCCATCCAGATGATTATACATTTAATACTTCCCTTCTAGCGTCATCGGTTTGTATATTTTTACGATATCTCTCCTGGTCGGTTGGTCTGATATGTAGAATTCGGCTTCAAGTCCTTGGTGATCGGAGATTCCAAGATCAAGAGATTCAACATCAAAATATTATCCAGGCAGTTGTCCGGTCTGGTGCTGCAGCTGTTTGGTGCCACGAATCCATAACTTCCAAAAAAGGTCGCATCGATCTCCATCGTTTTGGTTTCTTGTTCTAAATGAAACGTTGGAATCACCAGCTATTATGTAGAAATATTTCGAAGTTGCCTTTCGGTGAAGGGTACACAGATATAATAGCCACTTCTGCTTTTGTTAATATTGCGCAGGTATTTCGCAGTTAAGTTCTGACGAAAGAGTTTCTATGTTGCTTAAAGATTTATAATCTTCACTTTGTTTTAAATAAATTGCGGAGCCGCCATTTTGCGCCCTAGTTCTACAGAAACTAGCTACGTTATTGTAATGTTTTATTTTAAGAGTACTAATTTCATCCGTCTGTAGCGAATGTTTGTTTCTCAATGACTGCACATTCAGATGCAACACTGTGGTTTTTGTTGGCTCGAAAAAAATTATACCGAGTAATACAAACATCGTCCAATCGATGTCCTGTAAATCGCCGCCAGTGACAATCGCTATCAGTTGGCTCAGTTTTTGCAGATTTAACAGAGTTTTCTTCTTCCTTTCCATTAATTTTGTTTAAACAAACTTATATCAATTCCGTTTTTGATGTGAAAGTAACATCCTTGTACACTTTCTGATGGAAATACAAATTCCAGTGCAGAAATTCGTAATCCATTGTAACAAAGGCTGGATGCCAGTTTGGTATGGTTTCTGTAGGAAGACGAAAAAGTCGAATGTAGGTGGCGATTGTCACACATTTTTCGTTGGTAGCGATTGTCATTGGTAGCCGTAACCAAATTTCCCCTACATGCACTGATTTTAACTTTTATAAAACTGTACAAGTATTAAGGTACAAGATAATATACAATAATCCATTTCAAACTTTTACCACTTGCAGTGAGACTTTTATAATAAAAGTGTGAAAGAACAAAACAGCAACAATTTCGACTAAAACTTTTCGTAGAATTTGTATTAAAGGCATAAAACCAACATTTTGATGACAAAGGCTAAACAAATATAACACAAAACGTACAAAAGCGAACGAAAAGAATCATGTAATTATGAAGGCGTGAAACATGGCATGGTGCCACAAACAATAACATACATTTTACGGTAACCCAAAGAACTATAAAACCAATTGTTCAAAAGAGGATGGATAACAATCTATATTTTTGTTTTAGAATAAAAAGTAACAATGTTATCATGGTATAAACCATTCGTACTGCATATAAAATAATATGAAATTATCTATATCAGTTGCAGTTCTACATTCAGAATCCTGAAACATCCCTGCGTTTAATTTGTTTCTGCAGAGCAACTTTTTACCATCATAGATTTCCATCTAAATAGATTAAAGTTTTATTTACAGAATAAAAAAAAAATATTTTTTTTTATTGCACTAATAAAATATATATTATATTGCACTATTTACGCTAATTAAAAAAATATAATTTTTTATTAAAAAATTTTTTTATGTACACTAATAATTATATAAAATACAAATAATTATATTTATACCTTCATAATTATCTTTTTCTACTAATTATAATTATATTTAAAAATATCAATAATTAGTTCTATATATTTTTTGCACAAAATATAATTATATTGATATTTAAAAAATCTATATGTATATTTTATTGCACTAATAAAATATATATTATATTGCACTATTTACACTAATTAAAAAAATATAATTTGTTATTAAAATAATTTGTTAATATGTATAATAATAATTATATAAAATACAAATAATTATATTTATACCTTCATAATTATCTTTATGCACTAATTATAATTATATTTAAAAATATTAATAATTAGTTCTATATATTTTTTCCACAAAATATATTTATATTGAT